>JXSR01S003283.1:3554-15414 GCA_000969725.1 Ophiothrix spiculata
AATGTTCCAGCAGTGTCAAACCTTCCAAAATGGCGATATTATCTCAATTTGGGTATCTACCGCATCCGTAGGCACCGCATCCTTAGGCACCACCACCCTTGTATTGCCAAGTTCAAACTATTCGCTCTCTAAAATTATGTAATCCATGAAGACCAAATTACTGCCAAAAATAGCAGAAAGTGTAAGCTTTCAAATGAGACATTAAACAAGTCAACAGGCCAAGTTTTTTTTTTTTTGGAACCAGATCGCACGTGTTGGGCTAATTATCATAAATATGACGTCACTACTTCCACGGCGTATGTCGCTTCAAGTGATCTTGCATTGTCAGACCACGACCAGTTGAAATCACAACTAACATATCTATCGACCTAATTCACACCGCCCTGGAAGGTTAATATCTAGAAATGTTTTTCGCGGTGTTTAATTCTATATTTTAGGCAATATTTGTCATGATGAAACCATTTACGGTTTCAAATACGGAAAATATCGACGGACTATTTTTTCATGTTTTATTTTATGACGAAGAAACTGAAATATTAAATACTGAAAAAATGACTAATTGCATACTAGTAACTTACAAATAAATAATTAACGGATAATATGCTGAAAATATAATGTCACTCTTCAAATGTTTAATTTTATTTTCATTCACTTCATTTCAATCTTTTCGCCATTTTCTAAGTTGTCTATGGAAAAATGAATTGAAAAAATCTCAAAATTTGGTCTGTGCAATTTTAAATTCAGATAAAATACGATGTCTATATTCAATTCAGGCAGAGAATATAATGATACACAGATTAGTTTTCTTGTAATCTCACATTTCAAAGACATATCACTCGGGGTTTTTTCGATTATTTACCACGTGGCCTGACCGTCCCTTTTCGTCGAGACTCGCTTCTTGTCGTATTATAATTAATAGCATTTTGCAAAAAAATTGACCTTGTGTCACGTCTATATTCTTACACAGACTTATGATGACGATATCAACAATACCATGCTAGGAACGAAAGCCGTCGATTTTGAAAATTACGCATCCGTAATTAAGCATAGCCTAAACAGGCACGGGGGGGAAGGGGGGTAAACATTTTTTTCATTGTATTGCCAAGCAGGCTGTCAACAAAATACTCAGTCGAGGATTGTATAATCATATTATTAATGGATGATATTATCTCAACAAAGTTGTAAGAAAAAAAAAGGGCAAGGGTCATGAATCGATTGAAGAAAGGTGAAGAATATTGGACCAATTAGCAGGTCTAGAGAACTTCAGAGAAATACAGGGAGAAGCTTCAAGGCGGTGTAGACCTAATTAAACTGTTTCTAAATAACCAAGGTTACTGCAATTGATGGTAAACACATTAGATACGAGTACCGGACATAATGTTCATGTACACCTCTTCACGCAACAATAGAAAACAATAATGCCGGGACAGTTGTGACGTCATAATTTATGCACATCACCCAACACGTGCATTTTGGACCCAAACAAACGGTGTGACCATTTTTGCCACACGTTAAATCTATGGGGAAAAAACTCCGTCTCCGATTTTATACCATAACTTTCGTCTAAAACAAAAATAAGGGAAAACATGCCGGCCTATTATGCTGAAGGTTGTGATTACAAGCCAGGACAGGACCCCTGCCGTTATTTTTGTCTTCCAACCGAGAAAAATCAGTAGGCTCATTTCAGTGAAAACTAAACCTTTTTTGATTTTAAGCAAAAAATCAGCTTTTTTATTCGACCATATGAGCAGTTTTTTAGTCATACGTTTGTTACTCGGTACGTGAAAAGTATTTTCTAATCAGAAAATTTGAATTTTTTCTACCCGTGCATGAATGAGCACATGTTTTCATTCAAAAATGTCACAAACGTTACCAAAAAGTTACACCAAAATGTCACAAACGTTACCAGACGTTACCAAAAAAAACATTGCATTAAAAGAAATCCTGACGATAGAATTTCCTACCACTCTTATGAACTATTTGTAAATATGTTACCAATCATCTGTGAAAAGCGCAATAAAAAATTCGCTAACATGTCAGAGAATTTTTACTTTGAAGTCATTTGGAGCAGAAAACCATTTCCGTGCGAGGTCACAAACGTTACCGAACGTTACATGCACTTTATTCAGTATTTTGGCAATTATTTTAATCTTTAAACACCTGCATGTCTTGATCACACCAGTGCGCACCATTATCAACAACAAACTTGTTGATATAATGTTTATGATAGGTTCTGTGGCCATTTAAAAGTGAAATTTTCAATTTTTTCGGTCACAAACGTTACTTTGGAATCACCCAGTATGAATTATATGTTTACGTGTGCCTATTGTGTTAATACGTATGATTAGTGGACATGATCATTTGTTTGGGTACAAAACGCACGTGTTGGGTGATGTGCATAAATTATGATGTCACAACTGTCCCGGCGTATAGACAAGGGTGTTCAATAACTTCGTGGTCTGAGGTACAAGGAGATGAGCAATTAAATTAATGTAATTAATTCAATCAATCAATCATTATGGAATTAGGACAGGTTTCTAATTCCTGGTTAATGTATTGCTAATTTTTTGTCGTTTTTTGATGTTAGCAAGTTTTAAAGTTCTGTAAACTTAAAACAAAAAGGCAGATATTTACTTAGCTTAATTGCATATTAATTTAAAAGGTCATTGGGAAAAAAAAAGAAAATTTTATTCGAGTATGATTTACACATTACATGTTAGAAACCAATTACCAGATATCGGGAACATTTTGATCAAAACCTTCAGAAAAGTCTAAAATTTGAATTTTATTTTGTTTGTTGATCTTGGGTATGAGGCTATTCTGTATTTATTGATGCTATAAATCAAGAAAGAGAACAAAATTTGTTTGTAAAACATTTCTTTTACATCATAAATTGCAGATAAATCAAAAGAAAATTGTAAAAGAATATCTAAATATTTTGATATTTAGGGTTTAAATTACTGCCTAAAGAGCTCCCTTCTTCAATAGCAACCGGAAGGAAACGGTTCTGGGCGGTCAGTCTCCAGTTTAGTTTTGACGTATTCCCTTTTAAACAACCCGATTCATTTCATTACCCCTATTGAACCTTATATGAAGCCTTTTCATATATACTCTTTGTAAAATAAGTCAAGGGTCAGATGTATTACTTAATATAGCATTACACATACACAAATTTTAGTTTGTTTTATTTTGCATGTAAGGTATATATATATTGGATTTAAAACTGTTGCCCTCATAAATGAATTTAAGATGGTGATGTTGACCAAGAATATGCAAATTATTTATATTTAAAGGACAAGCCCATGCTGTACTGTTCATAATTTATGTTAAAAATAACAATTTTATTAACATTTTATGCAGACGACATACAATACACACAAACAAGGAGCCAATCATATCCAGCTTCAGCAAGGACACAGATATCAGAGTATCTTCACAAGTAGATGATTTTAACTTTGCAACTTACAAAACAGATTTACAGTCGCACCCTCCCATACAAGGTAACTTAACATTGCCAATAATGAATGTGTTGTTGTCTCGAGACAGACTAACACTTTTACCAAGTGGCCTTCATCCGTTTAACCTGACTATAAATTTTCCATTTATTGGCACAAACAATTCTGTAACATTACATTTTCAGCCTCAATTTTGAAAGAGAACAACCTTTTCTTATTTTTGAGGGATGAATGGACTTGGACCATTCCTTCTAAATTTATTACAACAAAGTAGAAAGAAAGAAATTAGAGACAGTGATTTAAGAATGATTCAGGATCATAGAACCCGCTGCTCTAATTAGGCAATCTTATTAAAATGGATCAATAAACATGCAAAAACATGCAAACGTTAAAATTGGCGCCATATTTAAAGAACACGATAAATCCTAAATAAATATCTTTTGTTTCAAAGTAGATCATGAATTTATCTTCAGAAAGTGAAAGAATAGGGATAATTGATAAAGTTGTTCCAAAGATACGCTTATTTCTGTCCAACTGCCAAATGACAAAGACGTTCTTTTATTTTTCGCTGACCAATGCTGACCCTGAAAAGGCTATGATGGCTTTTACAAGTGTCATTTTGATTTTGTTGAACATATCATGTACAAATACAACTCATTGAAATCCAGTTCTTCCAACTACATGGCCTCCATGAAGCTTAATACACTATATACCTCTTGCATCCGCATGACATACTAAGGAGGATGAATATAGGAGATGACACTTCGATAATACTGTGGCTCCAATTTGTTTTTTTAATTTCTGCGTCCCAGATTTTATAGAGGGCAGTATGATATTGAAATTTGCGATGCTCTTTGTTTATTGATTTTTATTCAATTTAATTTTCAAGAGTATTATAACAAATCGGGTACGCTTTTGTTCGTTGAACCGTGGTGCCAGTTTAGCCACGGTTCTCGATGGTTTCTTTAATCATTCGTTTTTTCTCGCATCAAAATTACATAAAGTAATGGAGTTGTAAAATGTCTGGAATGAAGTGTCAGGGGCCTGGTCATACGTCTTACCTCTCGTTGTATTCAGATCATTGCACATGAGAAAGAGTTTTAACACTTAAGTGCATAAGGTGTTTTAGAATTCCGCTATGATGCATAAAGGGGTCCATGTTATGGACTCTGGATTTTGATCGCTTTAAAAACAATGTTCTCCACATTATTTATCTTTAAAACTGTACACAGTGATACACCGACTCAATATAATTCATATAAAATAAAACAAGTAAAAAATCGTCATTCCGTTTCATTTTTTCCGAAATTTTTTCCCGCCAAAAATTGAAATTTGCTTTCCCAAAGGAATATTTCAATGACATCAGGCTCATACTAGCAGATTATAATCAAAAATACATTGATGAAATAAAAAAATAATAAAAAGTTGTTTCGTTTTGGTGTTAGGAGCAAAACAAAATTTGACGCGACCAATTTCATATTTTTTTCACAAAAACATGCGCACTCCTACCTTGATAATTACATAAAACAGCTTTATTGGGTTATGTTGCGTTTTTGTGCTTCGCGCAAGAAACAAAATCCAGAGTACATTTGGAACCCCTCCCCCTTATGCACTTAAGTGTTAAAGAATAAATGGAGGGATCTTGTTTAATTCTATGTCAGACTGTATACAATGTTGTGATGGCACGGCCAATTCCACCACTCTATTGCCAAACACCTGTCGCTTGCAATTTGCACACAAGTAAGACATGGTGATTATAGCTTAGTCACAAGGTCACAATAATCGTACGAACAGCTTACGAGCAGTGTTAAGTCCATCTAGGGCCTTGTATCCATTGGCTGTACCCATATTCCATATGCACTGCTCTCGTTTTCTATTGTTAGTAATTGTGCGGCGCAACACAGACAATAAACTTCGTTCTGCTTAGTGATCATATCAGTGGCATATGTACGGCAGATATTCCAATTACCTGGTGCTCACCAAGTATGAACATGTTGATTGTTGGTGCTGCCAGGTCATAGGAATCATCTGCCGTAACAAGACCACTGATATGATCACTAGGCAGAACGAAGCTTATTGTCTGTGTTGCGCCGCGCAATTACTAACAATAGAAACGAGAGCAGTGCACATGGAATATGGGTACAGCCAATGGATACAAGGCCTAATAGGACCACGCGACGCCCTCGCTGCATGCTCGCTTTACTCACTGCTCGTGGTCCTTTTAAACGGACTAAACACTGCTCATAAGCTGTTCGTTCGCTTATTGTGACCAAGCTATTAGATACACCATTACCAGATTACTTGGGTGAAGCAACAATGGCAGTTATCGAGTTCAAATATCGAGTTTACGACAGTAAACAAAATTGTTTACAAAATGGTTTCTTATTTTTGTTAAATTAGCATATGTGTAAATTTAATTCCTTTTCATTGCGTCTACAAAAGATTTGCACGTAGCGAACTTTTTTTTTGTAAACCCATTAAAAACGATTTACAATTTGTAATGCTACCTACCGTGAAATTCAGTTTTTGTAATCCGCTAAAGGTGAACAATATAAACGCTGTCATTTTACGAGATAAAATATTCATAGAAGTGCAATTTATAGTTTCTAGTCGTTAACAAATTTGTAAATTTGTTGAAAATATCAACCACGTGAAATAGTATTTGAATGGGTGTTAATAGTTCTTTCTGAGGTGCAAAATACTTTCAGCAACAAGTCTTTGTGATAACATTAATACTGAAATAGCGAGTCAATGATTGAAATCACATCATGAGTATCGAAGCATGCAATGCACCTTTACACCTTGACATACTATTGATTAGTGTTATTATTTTTGACAAAAATTACGACGGATTACCATGGATTATATTTTGTCAATGGTGACTAATTTTTGTAATAATACGAAGTTGCATTTAAATGCTAATTTTTCAATTGTTCTCCTAACAAATCAGTTAAGTAGAATTTGTTAACTAAAACTCAAACTAAAAGCCTGCTTTTTTATTGTTCGGAACCAACAATTTGTTAACAAAAACGTAAACTAGACAATTGAACTTGATAAGTGTCTATAATTAGATCAGACTATTATACGCCAGGGAAGTAGTGACGTCATAATTTATGTAAATAACCCAGCACGTGCGTTTTAGTTCCAAACAAACGGGATGGACAGTTTTGCCACACATTTAGTCTATGGGGAAAAATCAGACTTCTATTTAATATCATAACATTAGTCTAAAACAAAACGTGCCAACCTGTTGTGCTAAAAGTTGTGATCACAAGCCAGGACGGCAACCCTGCCGTTATTTTCGTTTTCCAACCGAGAAAAATCCGTTTGATTTGTATGTTTACGTACGCCTATTTCGTTAATACGTAGAATCAGTGGAACCACTCAGGACGTGATCATTTGTTTTGAACCAGATCGCACGTGTTGGGCTAATTATCATAAATGTGACGTCACTACTTCCCCGTTTGCAAGAAGATCATCTGGATATTTTTATACTTTTGATTAATGGATTTGCATGTTTGACGATGCATTTTTTCATCATTTGTAAACAGCGTGTTTGTAAAGGTTAATTCCTGGTCTATTCAAAAATAAATATAAGTTGCTAAAGATTTGTCTGTTTCTTGAGATATCGACCCTTGGTTTAATTATTTAATTTTTGATTCAAAAGGTTGTATCTTCAGCTTTAAAATGAAACTTGTTTCAATTTTATACGATACCAAAATGTGGACTTACGATTCTTCAAAGCATATCATGTCATAATGCATAAACCTGAGAAAAGTGAGTTCAAGATTTATGCACGTTTTCAATGTGACTGCATCTCAAAAATATGTGATTTAAGTTATTTTCGAGTGTAAATGAAAGCTGACAGGAAGTATAATAAACAGATATTAAAGGTATGAACATTTAAAATCCGATATATTCACATTTTTGTATGCATATAGTGACCATGTATCTTGCCCTGTATCTCAAAATGAAATTGCTGACTTGTTGAGATATACGTACAGTCACATACATGACTTTTATTCTACATAATTTTATTATCAATATTCTCTGTGACAGAGCAAATGGCTGAGGTACTGGATCACAGTCTTCGAATGCTGAAAAAAATTCTTATCAGATCAACCAAAATTATCTGTGAAAACTTGGATCCAAAGCCGTTATTAGGAATCATGTTAAGTGCAGAAGCTTTGACATCCGATGATGTCAGACTTATCAACAGCAAGGTGTTAAAGCATGATCAATCAGAAGAATTGCTCAATTTTCTAATGCATAAATCGACAAAGTCATACGATGTGTTTATGGATGCTTTACTTGAGATAGGTAGCAGTGATATTTATAATGTGATAAAAAGTATCGAGAGAGAAGTTGGTTATGCCAGGCCTGGGGCAGGTAAGTATTCAATGACTGTCATTAGGGTTATACTTGCAAGGACTACCTACGATACCTAAAGGAGAACTTAGAGCCAAAATGATCTGTTTTTTAAAATCCTCTAGATATTTTGCTAAAGTTTGAATTGAGTAAATTAAATTATGAAATGTCATACAACAAGCAAAGACAATAATTGAAATGAAACTTCAATTTAATCAGAAATGATGACTTAATCTAAATATTCACTTGAATGCTGACTGTGTAAGTTCAATTAAATTACTAGAACTAAAATTTTAAAGTACCATAACTTAAAGTCATGAAAAATGTAAATGCAAAAACAATGTGGAAATTCTGAATATATGGTACAATCTGAAAGTGTGAAATTTTGCTACCCACTTAGAATGAAAAGACAAATTCTCTTTTATAGACCTAATGACGTTAGACCTTGTGCGCTGCCAGCAAGAACTTATTGAATTCTACATGGTAGCAATGCGTCAAGTGAATCTACTACCTTGGTTTGATGAAGATGCAAGGAATATGGAGGACATTTATGTCACCTTGAAGCTGGAAAATAACAAGAAAGTTCTGGATAGTAATGAAAATGAAGTGAACATTAGAATACCAAATGGTAAATTGGCAAAAAGGATACTGGTCAAAGGCACTGTTGGGTCAGGAAAATCAACTCTCATGGCGAGACTGGCATACGCATGGGCACAAAGAAGTCCTAGTTCTCCTTTACACAAATATGACTTGCTTTTCATTATCAGTTTCAGAGAAATTCAGAAAGGTTGTAGCATCATTGATGCAATATTTCAGCAAATTTTGGCTGATAACACAAGGATTACTAAAGATGCATTGAACAAATATATAAATACAAATGCAAACATTCTTTTTCTGCTAGATGGGTTTGACGAATATTTCACTTCAATATTTAGATATTTAACACGTGGAAATTGATGCAATGCTGAATTTTAGAACCTTGCGGGAAACATGTGTTATTGTGGGAACCCCGCTGATGAACCCAGTGGGAACCCACCAGGAAACTGTCATCATCATCATCATCCTTAAACTTCCGTCGAGATCCATGACACACATCTTTGCCAACTCTCTTTATCACACACACTGTTAGAACGTTGGGCAAATAATTTACCTTAGAATTAAAATTCATTGAGGGAACTGTATTAAAGGCTGATTTAGACAAGCGCTTAATCGCATGCGTAAAACCCTGAGAAAATCGCCAAGACCCAGCGCCTGTCTAAATGACTCTATCGCAGGGCAGGGGTCACCTGAAGTACAAACCAAAGCAAGCAAATAGAAATGTGTTCAAATTTTAAAACGTTTTTGAATCCCCATATGGGAGCAAACTTATGCTGGGCAAATGAAATTGCCAGATAACTGGTTAAAAGTTTGTCCTACATACCAAGGAAGGGACCAACTACATTCAGTGGTACAGAATTCAGATATAGACATAATATGGAATATATCTATCATCATGAATTCAAACAAGTGTGTTTTATCACTGGCACTGTATAGGCCCACCTAATATATACATTACCGTATTAGTCTTTAATGAATAAAACAAGCCAAAACAGACTGTTTACCAAGTTGTTTTGAGAAAATGTGTTTAGTTGAGTCAGTCATACAATATAGAGGTGGTCATGTATTCTCACATTACAGCTGAGCGAAACGCCTTTTTTTATTAGTCCAGTGTATAGTTGGCCCTTCCAAAAAATGTATAGAATTTTTAATATTTTTAAACTACACAGTAAAAATATGAAATCCTGAAAATGATTAGCAATAGCAAGAGTCGCAGAAAAGCTACCTTGTTTTTTTACGAAAACACATGCACATTTCATGCAAACTAGGTAGTTCCCAGGAGTGGGCACCTTTTGGAAAACTTTTGAGGGATCAGTGGAAGGAAACCTTGTGGAATTGTACGTGAACCTAGTGGGAACCCTGCTGATGAACCCAGTGGGAACCCACCAGGAAATTCGTTCACCAGCACATTTCCACAGAAAATGAAACTTTTTTGATGCAAGCGAAAAAACCCAACACAGGATTTTATTCGAAAATGAGTAGGTGTTTCATATATTTGTTACTTGGCACGTTAGAAGTATTTCCCAAACAGAAATTGTAAAGTTTTTTTTCTATCTGTGCATGAATGAGCGCATGTTTTAATTAAAAAATGTCACAAACGTTATCAAAAAGTTAATCCAAAATGTCACAAACGTTACCAAACCAAACAACGCATTAAAAGAAATCCTGACCACAGAATTTCACCATTTTTATGAAAGATTTGTGAATATGTTACCCATCATCTGTGTAAATCACAATAAAAATTGCTAACTGTCAAATATTTCATACTTCGAAGTTATATTGAGCATGACAAAACGTCTCTGTGTGATGTGACACACGTTACCGAACGTTACATAAACATTATTCAGAATTTTGGCATTTAATTTATTTTTTTTGAGCACCTACATGTCTCGACCTCACGAGTGCGTACCGTTATCAACAACAAACTCATGTATAAATGTTTGTAGTTTGACCAAGACTGGCCCAGATGCATGAATGTTGACAGACCATAAAAGAGTTCTGGTAATGCGTAACTTATTACACTTGAGAAACATCTTACACACAAGAAGGCAACTGATGCAGGATTAGCATGGTTTAGTGCTTTGTGTGACATGTTAAGCAAAATTAATGGATATAATTTGCAAAGATCTCCTAAAATTACAAAAATGTTGTGTCACACAATTTATACAATATTATTATGCCTAACTATATATATGCCCAGCCTATGTCAGTTGTGACAGTCAAAGAAATTATACATGTCTATTTTATATGAGCTTTAAAAACAACATGACGTGGTCAACATACATTTTCTACATTTTACAAACAAAACCTTTACTAGAAGCTTCTTACTCCTGACATCCAAAGGTGTATCAGTAAAGGATACATACCTCATACATGACAATGTATTCTATCATTGATTTAAGCTTACTACAATGCATATTGATACTGAACTATTTAGGTTATATATAGATACCTAAATTCATGCAATGCAATATAATATTCCCAAATAATAAGTAAGATCTGTGAACTTAATATGACATATTCAGTAAAAAAATATGAAATCTAGTCAAAAGTAGTCGTAAATCACAACAAACAGCCATAAGACTATACAAGTTAAATTTCAAAAATTTCAAAATTCAAACTCCATGTTCAAAATGCCTGAACCTTTGAGCAAAGGTTTGTGGGAACCTTTTGGGCATCAGAAACCTTCCTGGAACCTTGAAAACAAGTTTTACAGATTACAATTAGGGACACTGGGGGACCTTTCACAATTAAGTTGTCAGAGTCTGTAGTTTGCAGGAACCTTCTTTGGACCTTAAAATATGCTTTCTAGAGTTTATAGTGGGGACCTTTCAGACACCTTGCGAGGTCTTCTTATTCTTATTTCATAAGCCCTGTGGATTACCAGTGGAAACCGGCGGATGCCTCTTACCAAGCTAACGTTTAGCTGAAACCTTTGGGCATCTCAAGGAAAGTTACCCGATAGGTTTTGGGTAAGCTCCTGGTAATCACCAGGTAGTCACCAGGAATTTTCTTGAAGAGAAAAAAATGAATAATGGTATGGTAATCAGGGTAATATAAAGTCAAAACTGAGGTGTTTACTATTTCTTTGGCATTACTCTTAGACTTCCCTGATTAAATTGTCTGATAGTGTGGGGTGGAGTCTGATGTGGTGTGTGGTTGTGTGGATGTGGGTGCACCCGCTAGTCCGACAATGCGCTAGTCCGACACTGCGCTAGTCCGACTACACAGTTTCCCTATACCTCAGAGGAGCGCTAGTCCGAAAATGAAAACCACTGCGCTAGTCGGAAAATACAATGCGTCAGTTCGAAAAAGAAAACCACTGCGCTAGTCCGACACTGCGCTAGTCCGAAATTTTTAAATGAAAATACACTGCGCTAGTCCGAAAATGACATACACTGCGCTAGTCCGAATTTGAAAAACACTGCGCTAGTCCGAAT
>JXSR01S003285.1:8853-32925 GCA_000969725.1 Ophiothrix spiculata
TTCATATCTTTTTTCAACCCCCAAATATCTGAAAACTAACATGTTTTACTGGATTTACATATTCAGAAATATCATATTTTAATGAATTGTAACTCCATTTCTGGTAATGTAATCTTGTAAACTTGAAACAATAGTCAATTTAAAACTTTCGCTATGTTCTATTTGAATGTCCAATAAAATAGAATTGAACAGGAGCTGACTTTACTGCAGTTTGGTGGTGGTCTGTTGCATATTCCAATTGAGTCCATTGGTGTTTACCACTGGCCTAAATCACTACCTAATCAATTATTCTTTTCCTAATAATCAAGTTTAGGGAGAGATTTAAAGGTTCTTTTGCAATTTGTTTTGTTAGATTTGTGGAGCTTTGGGAACTTTATTCAAAAAAGGAAGTGGTGGGTGCAATTGCCCCTCTCACCCTCCCCTGGTTATAAGCCTGACGGTGGTCCTAGAATCATGATTTAACCTCACTGAATCAATTTCGAAATGTCCCACACAGTAATCTGTTGAGACAACATTACAACTCTATATCTGTCAACGGGTCATTTATCACAATCAAATGAGTATAGAAATCATGACATTAAGGATGGAAAAACTTGAAAATAATCTGCAAGAACCTACCGTTTGTGAAGACAAAGGTTGGCAACTCACGGAGCATGTATCCTGTACTGTCTGTCTACAGCTTAGAGCAGTTGAGGCAACTCCAACAGAATGAATCACAAATCAAATTTATCCTGCTTGTAAAATATCCAAGGAATAACGAATTCCCCCCAACAAATTTAAACACTGGTAGTATATTCCGCATAAAAAGTTTACGCCACTGTAGTCAAATTGATATGGTCCTATAAGCACATATAAAACAGTTGCAAGTGTATCATACCCCAAATGTAACAGAAGAACTTGGCATGTTATCTCCAAGTAGCAGTGGAGTTACACTACATTAAATTCACACTGCTCACTG
The DNA here is from genome assembly GCA_000969725.1 of Ophiothrix spiculata. NCBI lineage: Eukaryota > Metazoa > Echinodermata > Ophiuroidea > Amphilepidida > Ophiotrichidae > Ophiothrix > Ophiothrix spiculata. The sequence goes on from JXSR01S003285.1 coordinate 9,812, forward strand.
TACACCAACAAGGCCTAGCAAACTTTTTGAATCAGTAGTCTCTGCTACTAACATTCAAAGCGTTACTTTTCCAGTCAGGCATCTAATGGATGTTTTCCCGTTTATCAGAACCTTGACCTTGAGGGAATGATATGTCAGACTGACTCCTGTCTGGAGATGGGGATTTGAATCACAATTATCACTCAATACATTCCATTGCCACTGATGACTTAAGTATGAATTACACACAATATTTGTCAGCTGAGCATTTTGGGTTGAAATTGAAGCGCTTGGTTACCAGCATGTTTGTGTGCTATCACATTGCCAGGCCTAATTGTGTGTAACAAGCTTGCTATACAAATTACAGGGCTCATTATCATGGATTCGCCCTTACATTAACCCTTATATCTGAGTGGATCTTAAACAAGCTCACATTTCAGCCAAAGGGGCTAAAAGACTGACATATACACTGAACATGGAGGAATATGAGCCAGTTCACCACCAACTTCCAATAAAGTCAGCATATTTAATTTTGAGATAAAGAGATAAATGTGTAAGTTGTGTTCTTACAAAACTGAGTTTTTTACAGATTTTAAATATTCATATCTTTTTTTCAAACTTGATGCAAAATCATTAGATATCAATTCACAACCCCAAAATATCTGAAAACTAACATGTTTTACTGGAATCACGTATTCAGAAATATCATACTTTAAAGAATCGTAACTCCATTTCTGGGAATCATATAAACATTAAAAGCTGAGGACATGTTTTATTTGAAAATACAATAAATTGAAATTGACCATTGGCCGACTTTACTAGAGGTTGGTGGTGGTCCGTCACATATTTCGATCAAGTCCATTTGTGTTTATAACTAGAGTTATCTTATTTCATGGTCACATACTTCAAACATGTTTTTTGGATGGTTAATATCAAATCTGAAATCATGTAAACTATATCAAGATTGATGTGGTTTAGATTATACACACATGACATGACACACAATGATGTACTAACTTTTCCCATTCTAAAATTAGGTCAGTTCATCATATTAACAATATCAGCAGTACCAAAACCTTGGCACTGATAACCAGGCCCGTAGCCAGGATTTTTTCAAGGGGGTGCGGATTTTCAAATATTGGACCTTTTGTAGGAAAAAATTTCTTTTGGTCGACCAAAAACTAATTTTAGTGGTTTTGACAAAGTGTAAGTGACAAGCAAAAAAAAAAAAAAAAAAAAAAAGGTTTTAAGCACTTTTGCAAGCATTTTATGCAGTATTTTATCAAAAAACGACCTACATTTACGTATTTTGGTGATTTGGGTGTTTCTTTTGGTGGACATTTCGGGACTTTTAGTGGACCTTTTTAGTACATTGTCAAATTTTTTTTTGACACCCCTCCCCCCTCGGCTACGGGCATGCTGATAACCATAGGGTCAAGAATCATTCCATTCCAATAGGCCCTTTTAAAGCATTTGCTTGTGACTAAGAATAGCTCAAGTGTCTGTTCCATTGGAAGTCAGTTGAATCCCTGAACTACAGTGCTCAAGGCCTCAGTCACACATCACCGTCGAGAGCCAAAATGTATGAATAACGTACATTGTTTCCGCTATTGACATATAATAGGTCGTATCGATTACCTAAACCCGTGCGCACAATACATTAGGGCTCCATATGGTGATTTGCGACTGAGCCCTTGGGTCCGTATGCACAAAGCAGGACTATCTTAGTCTGGCCTAAAGTTGATTCTTAAAAATCTTTGAACTAACTTTAAACCCAATCAGCCCATAATTGCATTTAAAATAATGTTAAAGAAACAACACATTTGCTAACCTGCAATAGAAATACTGATGTAATAATTTTCTTTAAAATAGAAAACTGCATAACATAACCATTTAACAAATTTAAAAAAAGTAGGAATGCACCAGCATTGTCATTCATTATGGAGTGCATACTTTCAAAATATCACTTTAAAATATTCAAATTTAAATCATGTTTAACAGAACTGACATATTTATAGTGCTATCAAAATTAATTACGTTAAAGATTACAAAATATTTTAATAAATACCTGGAAATGTTTTAATTTGAGAAAAACTTTATAGTTAAAATTGAGATAATTTAAATATTAACAAACATTCAATTTAACAACTTTAAAATAAAGTTATATTTACAATTGTTTAAATACAGAGAATTCTGTAAAACCATCTTGATCAATATCTTTTTTTTTTTTAATTAAGTGATGCAAATAAATGATAATTAACTTCATCAAATAAGTACACAGCCATTGCTAACTATTTTTGATTGCAAGAAGAACTTTGTTTAAAACAACAAACCAATGATACATAGACATTTGAGGGGTGCTCTGGCAAAATGAGAGGAAAGTTGCAAATTTCAAAATTGAGTTAATGACATATTTAAATTCTCTACATAATCTCAGCTTTTGAATGATATATAAAATGTCACACTTTCTTTCTCCGTTCTTCATTTAGAGATTGAAATCCGATGCAGTCTACTGAATGTATTGCAATAAAATTAGCTGAAAATCGATTTCAAAGATACTGATTACTACAGTGTATACAGTGTATAATAGCAACATGCAATCAATTAACCGTGAATTATTGCACTTTTCGGCAAAGTTGACCTTCAAAACTTTAGGTATAGGTAAACACCTATGCATGAATGAGTTTTATGACAAAAACCCAAATTTGACTTTTTCACACTATTTTTACTTTAGATGCCATTTATTCAAAATGTAGATTTGCGACTTTCTTTTCATTTTGCCAGAGCAGCCCACATTTACTGTACAATTGATTTATCACTTTAAAATCTTAAAAACAAATTAATCAAAGGAGTAATATGATTGCCTTAATTTGATGATGGTGACTCTTTAATATTGCTTTAAAAAGGCTGATGCAGAGATCTCTACATATTTATAAGGGTGGAATCTTTTTAAGTTGAAATGGAACAGAAAATGAAGTAACTCTGTTTCAGAAAACACTATATTTACAAGCCAACAATAAACAATCGAAAAGTAAAACAGCAATACCTTGAAAACAGTAAGTCAGGTTTGGATCAAATTTTATGGGATTAAGCTTTTGTCTGTTCATTATATGTTTAATACATGTATGAGAATGAATCTTTAGGATGTTTCCTTAAAAAGCATAAAAATTGACAGAAATGTCTCAAAACATCCTGAAAATCAACAGAATGTGAAACACCTGTAAATAGACCTTTTTGTGTTTCAAAAAGAGCAACTTCCTTTCCTTTCCTTTCCAGCTTAAGTGATGTTTGACACAAATATAACGCTTCCTTCAGGATAATATCACCTTTATCATTGGCCAGTCTTCCTTGCATTCTGTTAACAAACAATGAAAGCTTCTAATTCTGATTCTTCATAATGTAAAATTGCTAGACATAGAGCAATCTTTACTTGCACATTAACATTTATTTGAGTTTTAATGATATAGCACCTTTTATTATAAAACCCAAAGCATCATCGGTTATTATTATTACAGTACATCTGGCGGGCACTCAAATTTGGGTTTGGTAGGGGTGTGCAGCTCAGATGTCCGAAATGGGGATCTATGGAACTGAAGATTGACTCTGAAAAGGGGGTCTAGAGAACTGAGATTACTCTTAAATGACCCTGGTTAACTATCTGTTTTAAATGGGCATCTTGTGAGCTAAAGTTCTGAAAAAGGACTTGCGACGATTGCATGAGGTATATGCAAGGGCTGTGTAGCAGTTGAATTTTTTGCATATTCAACATGCAGTTTACATAGTGATTATTTTTAAGGTACAGTGGTTTTGCATCAAACACTCGTTTCAGTCATTGGTTTCAGTATCATTTAAAACACTTTGATCTTTAATCAAATAATTGTCATCTATAATAAGGTATAGCAATGGAAAACAACTCTGAACCATCAATTTTCCCATTCAGTGTATCAACAGCTTTGCAATCATGAATATAAGAGAAGCCTTAATAATTTCAATTAGATATGAACTGTTTCCTTAAGGCTTGGTCACACATCACCATCTATGGGCCAATTCATGCGCTAAACATATGAAAATGGTGGACACAACTGTATGAAAGGACATAAATGTATACAACAATACGATTATGTCCTTAACGTGTACAGTGGCCCATTAGCCCAAATACAATAATGTGTGACAAAGTCTTGGACCATCTGAACAAGTCTGATGCAGCCGAATCTGAGTGTCACTTCGCTTTATAGAGTTCTACAATACGACTGAACATGATAAAACAATTGTGAATTGTCTCCCAACCGAGTCAAATCATATGCACCGATTAAACACTGCATATAGAATATAAATCAATAATAATTGTGATTTGTAACTTACAATATAATACAAAATAAATACATACATACAATAATAAAAACAGTATTTCAAAAACAATTTGGGATAATCCAGTACATTTACTTTGGTGCAGCATAAAAATCTGAATATGTTTATACAATTATTCAGCAGTTATAAAGAAGCAAGATTTTGTTTCGTTCAATCCAAAATTTTGCACTATAATGCCAACATAAGATAGCAATGTGAAGCATTTAAAAAAATCCGAGATGCTTTTTTCGGTGTCATCATTGGCATATCAAACTATCTGTAACATTGTGACATATGATGTACATTGGAAATAACAAATTTAGAAGGCAGGATTTAATGTCTCATACAAACTGGCAAGATGCAAATCGTCACGGAAAGTCATATCTGCAATGGCTGCCTTAAGTTATATTTATTTAACACTTTGTCACTTCAATGCAAAAATGTCCCTCACAATTTACCTGTCTTATGTCTGTGCTTCTTGAAATGCTTCTTCAGGTGACACCGTCACCAGAAAAACCATTTCAAGAGCCACTGAACCTATATTGGACATTACACATTGTGCAATGCAATTTTTTGACAAATGGCAGCTACTGCAGATACGACTTTCTTTTACTCATATGTTGAAATGATATTGCAAAATGCATCTTTTATTATTTCACTCACCCCTGTATTAACATGTGGTAACATACATTCTTTTGGTATAGTTTACCAAAAATGAGCCAAACGTCACTCAGCAAATTATCATCTGCGGACAAAGGCGCAAAATGTCCAATACAAAGCCTCGTCTCCAACTCCACCATAATGTATTGCTCTGCAGTTATACCTTTTAGTCCAAACTCATCTGGATTTCAATCACGCAGGGTTACAGCAGTAAGTATGGGTCTCTCTGAACTTCAACTTCTGTTGAGGAGAATGTCCTTTGCGATTCCTCATAACATAATACTCTGAACTCCTTTCATGAATCCTCGTTTAAGATACTGAAATTCACAAAGAAAAAACGTAATTATTACCGGGGTAATTGAAATAATTAATTCTTCTGATTGTTTAAGACAGTAATTAAGCACATAAACCTTCAATTACACCAGTATTCATTGCAAGCAAGTCATACTATGCTAAATTTCTGGTATGTCATAAAAATTGGTAGAATTGGACAAAAATAGCACATTTGATTTTTAAAAGTTCATACGACATCTAGGAGTGATATTACAACTCTTGAAGCATTACATGTCAAAATATGTAAAACTGAGCAAACTTATGTAGTAGTTTTCATTTTATGCACATTCCTATTTGACTACATCAAGGAAGCTGATGTTTTACAAGGCATGAACATTTCTAACCTACAAAATGGTAATTTTGTCGGAATACAATTATGATTGTATTTTGCCATGTAACTAAAAATAAAAATGCTGACTTTCTGGAAGTTTTGTGGTGAAAGGTTATAATTAATTCACCCTTCTAAAATGTTGAAAACAAAACTGAAGGTATACAGCAGTGAAATTTTATATTAAAGTTGTATTAAAAGTATCATTGACAAGCATTTAATATATAATATTGATAATGATTTCAAAAATAAATTAACAAACATAGTCCCAAATGTTTGACTTTGTGTTTTACTTTACCAATTCACCACATTTGATATGATATCTTTAATTGTTTTTGTATTTTTTTAAACAAAACTTGGATATAAACATATAGGGCCGTATTCTCGAAAGATGTTTATCGTTAATCAATGTTTAAATCGCGATTTAAACCATAAAAAAGATAAACGTAATTCTCAAAGAGTGACTAAATGTAATCACCGTTTAAATGTTAACCACCTGTAGTTAAACTGCTCTAAAATGCGTTTAAAACTAAACTAGGTCAGGGGGTAGTTTAAGGTGTGTTTAAATTGTATTTTCATCATGTGTCCGACAGCTTTGTTATTACTCTATGCTTTAAAAATGTAATGATTTTAATGAATAATGCTTGAAAAGGATAATATGACGATATGGACATGACCATGACGAAAAATAAACACTCACATTGTGTTCTTTATGAAAATATACCATGAATTGTCATTATAAACATGGTGATACTGTGTTCTAGCTATTGCATAGCGCAGGTCTTGTATTCACGTATTCAACACTGTACAGAGGCATCACTTCATAAAATAAAACAAGCCGTGTAATTGATGAGGCGTAGAAATCTGTATTGACTAGGGACCTTCTATTAATTCAACTATATAAAGTTCAGTAGTGCATATCTCTTACGTGCACAGTTCAGGGGATGATATTTATTGGTTTTCAATGCCGATGTTTACTAGACGCGCTGTTTAAATATTTGCTGAGTGTTTAGCTAAAATCAGATTTTAACTAAACGCATATTATGTCTAACCAACGTTTAGATAAACATCGTTCGAGAATACGGCCCATAATTTCTATGTCCCTAGTAATTTTCTTAACTTGTTAGTCATTAAGGTTACAGTGAATGCCCACTTGTATTCACAAAATGTACAAAGAAGATTTTACATATTAAAAAAAGGCAATTATAATTTCACCAGTATGAAAGAAAAAAATGTCACATTGTGGAGTAAAAGCATTCCAAATATAGGTCAATATATCAAACTTATTTTCGACAATTTGCCCCACTTTAAGTGATATGAATTTCCTAACACCTCTGCTAGGTGTGTGTGCAGCTGGACCTTTCATCAACAGTAAACATATTAAGATATAAATCTTTCATTTTTTCACGACAATTCACACAAAATAACAGCATGCAATCAATAAGATATCATGAATAATATCATTCCGTTTCCATCAACTAGCAGATTGGTTTAAAATACACATACATCAGTTATAAAATAATGTCAAATTCATGCTCACAATCTACATCAAAGAGTTAAAGGTGCAATTCATGATTTCGATGTGACAAAAACCTTGCCTCTTTTCTAGCTAAATAAAAAAAAGAGTACACTATAAATATATACTGAAAATTTCACTTGATTCTGATCATTCGTTTCCAAGTTACAAGCTTTTCAGCATTTTTGAAAATCCCCATAGACTACTGTGTTGTAATTACTGGAGGGGCCCCGACAATAATTAGAAAATGACACATTTTCTCACTTTTCTCAAAAATGCAAGCACATATGAAAGAAAGGTTTGGAGATCGTAACATATACCAGTTGAGGAGTCTTATAAGCTAAAAAAATCAATTTTGATAGAGGGGACTTTGAGGGTGAACAGTGGATCATGAATTGCCATTTTAACACACAATTGAAGTTGGTAAAAAAGAGTTGCTAAAAGCAAAACAAAGGTGTGACAAATTTAAACTAAGGCCTAAAAAAATTGTTTGATTGGCGTAACCCAACTGACCATATTTGTACCACCGACCCTAGATATTTTTATTTTTTGAGCATGGTAAAAAACCTTCAAATCTCAAATTTGATGGGAACCGATTAATGGGGGCCTGAGATATGGCTTGCAGGACATTCAAAATGACAAATAAAAGGTGTGTTACAGAAAAAGTGAAGATGTTTAAGACTTTAAAAAAAAATGATAATTAAAATAAATTCCGACCTACCTATTTTTCATTCTATGTTACGCCAATCAAACAATTTTTTAAGGCCTAAATGAAAATAATTCAAAACAACAGAGCAAGCAATTAATAAATTTACTAAAATCTCAATATCAAGAGTCAAAGTTATTCCAACACATGCATATTCAAACGAAATTAAATTTGACAATGGTGCTGCAACATTTTAGCCTCATACCCTGTTTTAAATTCTAACATCTTAAACATAACATTTAGTATAGGGTTACAAAGCCATGCAATGTTTACAAGACTGATTGGCAAAGTAATATTGGCAAAATACTGACAAATTTGCACAAATGACAACAATTTCCAGTAGCTCAACATCACCAGAAATCTAATTAGGAACTAAGTAATCATAACAGGGGAAAATAGAACAAGAATTACAATATAGAAATACACCATACATGAAAATAACTGTCAAATTAGGCTGGCAACATGACAAATCAAGAATTATTAGGACAAGATTGACAAGTTAAACAAGACACAGATTTATTGCAAATTTATTTTATCCGACATAAATTAGTATTTACAGAAAGCAAATGTTGAAAGTTGTTGACATAAATTAGCATTTACATAAAGCAAATGTTTAAAATTGATTTAATGACTCATCATAAAAAGTTGAAATTAATAAGCTTAAAATATCATACATGACCTGTTACAAAAAAAACAAAAAAAACAAACAATTAAAATAAAAACTTCCCAAAAATTCAAAATTTGACAGGTGTAATGTTTCTGAACTCCAAATTCATCTTTGACCAACTGTTTGAAGGTAAGGTGTGTATTATATTCTGATCACGTTCTGTCACAAAATTAAATTGGAGATTTTGATACCATATGAAAGCGCATATTTTCTAATAACCACTGTGAATTTTCATGCCCATATTATGTTTCATTGGAGAGATATAGTCAAAAAGTGCTGAATTACTTGAATATTTTGTTAACAAAAATAAATATCCTATAGGTTTCTATAGGTCACTCTCAGAAACATTTTTGCCTGTAGCATTAATTTTGAAGGTATGCGAATAAAACTTTACAATTGTTCTATGTAGGTGATAATCCTTAATTCAAATATGGAAAAAGTATGTTAATTTTTCACCAGACAGGAATACCTACCTTTAATTTTAAATGTAAATATACATATTTACTGTTTTCGTTTCAGAGAAAGGGGCATCATTGTTAAAGATCAGTATATATTCAGAATCCATAACATTTTCAATACAATAGAAAAACAGAGACAACTTTCTTGTGATAAGTTAAAGGGCATTGGACAAAAGTTTTGAAATTTTGTTTGTGGATGATTTACACTTCCTAAGTTAGAAAATAACAGTCAATTACCAGATATCGAGAAAATGTTGATCAAAACCTTCAGAAAAGTCAAAAAGGTTATTCTCTAAACATATTCATTGATGCTATATACCGAGAAAGAGTCAAAGATTTGTTTTCCTTCCACATTCCTTTCACAACATAGATCACATACAAATCAAAAGAAATTTTGAGTTTGCATTTGATCTCTTGAAAATGCCAATTTTAAAAATTCAACTATAGAGGGCAGTATTTATCATTGTCGACAACGATAATTAAAAATAAAAGAACATTTAAATATTTTGATATATAGGGTTTGAATTTGGCAATGAAACTTTGCATACTGTCATAATTACCGCTAATTCTTTAAATGATGCAAAAATCTCAAATTGCTTTGGAAAAAGTTTGAGGATGATGCTGAACTCAAGTCCAATGCCCCTTTAAATACCAAATACCTACGAAGCACAGTTATGTATAAGTAATATCCCACCATGCCTTTAATAAGACAAGATAAGAAAATGAGATACACACGCGATCATGTTTCTTGCTACTGCGGAGTATTTCATCATATGATAATGCCTGACCATGGGATGAAATTAAAGTCACATTACTTATTCAGAATTAATAAGTAGTACATCACAGGGAGTCTTAGAAGGATGTTTATATCTTAAAATCAGAGAAAAAATGTGCCGAAACAAATTTATCCAATTGGAAAAATATAAGGAAACAAATAAATAAATAAATAAATAAATAAATAAAGGTACAATAAACATCACAAATAAATAAATAAATAAAGGTACAATAAACATGACCATAGTTCACTTAAAAAGTCAAAGCATCTAAGACAGCTAGTCCTTACAATGCACCACATAAATGAGAAAATTGTAGGGGAAAGCGCCAAACTTGCTTATTCCTCAGTGTATTGCTAATATATTTCTTTGTTTTTAGAGAGCATCAAAGCGCCAATCAATACTTGTCAAAGCACCAAATTTGGCGCGTGCGCCGCTAGTTGAGAATCCCTGATCTAAGAGAATGATTGAAAATTGCACATATAAAATAATTCAGTATCGTAGTGATTATGTAACTTCCCCAGTAACTGGTTCACGCACATCCCTTGACAACGGTGTTTGCTATACTTTTGTATGGTGATCATTTCGATCATGGTTCAAAACTAGAAAGCGTGAACCAGTTGTTAGGGTGATAATCGGATTACACGTAACACTTCGAGACTGAATTGGGAGTCATTTTAGTTAAATTGAAGAAGATAATAGCACGTAACTGTTCAGAAACAAAGCTGATGGGCAAAGTATGTTTTTAAACAACTGTCGGCTTACAGAAATATACCTAAACATTAAGCAATATTCTGTTTAAGGTCTGGTAAAGTAGCCACACTGCTCATGTTCGATTTAATTTTTATTGGGATTACTTTAGCAATCAGGAAGGAGATCATTTGGCAAAGTATGTAAACTACATGTATACAGTCGTATACAACATACACTTGACCAATAGGTTTAACTCAACATTTTATAAGAACACTGTTCCTAATCGAAAAGTTACATTTTTCAGAATGAAAATTTCTACACTAACTATTACAAATTCAACATAAAGGTATAAATACCCCATATGATGAATATGTGACATCCTACAGCTCCAGAGATAATGCTCGTGGTCTATGTGCATAATCTATTAATGCATTTTCTTATGTTTTACACTCAAGGTCAATATGACAATTTCTTGGGAATTTAAAGATGTTTATCCACAATACCGTTTTGTCAACCTTCTCTATCAACAAAGCTCCAGGGTATACAGTAGAAATAACAAGACTCTGCTGCGAAGGTAACTTTATCAGTACTGAAATGGCATTGGGAATGTGGAAATTGAAGACGTGTGGAAGAAAGATGAGATGATCATCAAAATAGAGCCAAACTTAGTTCAAAATGGTTCATACTCTTTTAAGGCAATAGAATTGAAAAGACAAATGGTCAAAATAATTCATTGATTTTGATTTTTATGTCACAATATTTTGTGCACTTTTCACAAATTTCAAGATTTTTAGCTCAGATTTTGACAAAATGTTTTGTGTGGCACATTCCCATTGCAAACATTTTCAGGTTTCCTTTTGATGATTTTTGTGGGTAATGTTTGTCCCCCCACTTGTTTCATTTTGCCCATTTTTCATTTGTAGGATACGCATTTGTCCCGACTAAAAGAATTCTAAATTCTGTCTCAATAGAGATAGAATGCTTTAAAAAATCCAGCTGACGTTAAGTAAAGCATGTAGAAGTTAACTTTAATTCTATCTTACAAAAACATGCAAGGCGCAAGGCTTGTTATAGTCATCTGAAAAAAAACCTTTTCATTCTGGGCGGGACCAAATCGCACCGTGCGTGAACAACAAACCAATCAAATTGATCATCAAGTCACACAGCAACAGAACAGACAAATCACACGAGCTCACGAGTATCGCGTGAATTGCGTTTGAACATTAACCTCGGCGCACCAGACGCGTAAAAATGATAAGGTTTTCTTCATGCGACTTTAGGGAAGTGAGGCCAAAAAACAAATTGTTGTGTTGCCCCTTAGCGACCGACCCTATTCAAAAATTAAAAAAAAAAAAAAAAAAAAATAGGGTCGGGAAAGCTCAGATTGGGGTGTTTTTTGAGAAAATATTTTGAAAATAGTGGAAAATACACCAAAATTTCATAATTTAAGTGCTTTAAAAAAAATATATCTTCCGACCGACCGACTCTTTTATTCAGAAATTCCACTTGAGGGCAACACAATTTTTTTTTCTTGGCCTGATACTGAAGTGAGCATCCAACATACCACCATGATACTCAGATCTCAAGGGAGGATACAAGATATACAGGAGCCTGAATAAACTTACAGCATCAAACATCTTCACCCAAGTTCACAAGTCCCAGGGAAAGGGGAATACTCACACATTAAGCTAAACAGGGATGTGGTGCTCCATTTCACTGGAAATACTTAGCTGCGGGTCCCACTTTTCCCCCCCCCCCAAAAAAAAAAAACTTTCAAAAACTTTCCAAAATTTACGAGGGAAAAAAAGTAAATTTAGTCTTTTCAACAGGAGCACGGCCTTGGTTCAGATTTATAAATTGTTAAATTTGCTCATTTTTTTACCTAAAATTCAATCAGATATTGATATTTATGGCTTAACATACCCTTAGACACAGGAATGGGTTCCAGACCTTAAAAGTGGTACTTCCCCATCAATTCATCCCCCTTCTAGTTCAAAAGATCATCACATTTGTAATCAGATCAAAAATCACACATTCATTTTAACAATTCCCCTATTTGAAACAAATACTTTATTCTGAAGAAAATTAGTACTGTCCCTTGTCAAATAAAATTGTTAAAACTTTTCAGTTAAAAGATAGCATGTTTGGAAGCTTTGGTGTCTTTGCAGCATGTCAAACAACTCTTCATTTTGACTTCTTTCCTTTCCCCAAGGAAATCGGTCTGAAACATGATGAAATGCAGAAAGACAAAGAAAACAAGGCGTTGAATTTACTAACAAGGGTTTGAATGACACGAAAGATACAACAGAGAATCCTGACCAGTCTGCTAAATGTCTTGGAAGGTATTCACTGACAATTTTGGATTTGTTTACAGTCAGGTCTGGTTAAAACATCAATCCAAACAATTTTGATGCAACCAAAATACACACCTGCCCGAAAGTATTTCCGCACAAAACATTCATTCAGCCATATCTCCAAAGGTGTTGATCCGATTTTCATTATTTTTTGACAGAGTCTATATTTTTTTCTGTTAATTATCTAAAGAACTAAACTGGAATTGCATTAAATGCATTTGAAAATATGATGTGTAATGCATATTACTACTTTCATCTGCGCATACAAAATGTAGTTTAAAAACATTTCTTCGCATTTGTTTAAAAAACTTATAACCTGAAAATATTCTATCAGGTTACATGGTGATAATGAGGTTATGAATAATAGAGAAGTTACATATTATGAGATTTGTACTTGCGGGCTATTTGTATATGGCCTATGAATTCAGCCATTTTTTGGCCATGGAAGATCAAATTTCAGAAGAAATATCAATACTATTCATATTGAATAGATAAGTCACCTATACAGGTATGAATCGTAAATAATTCTAGGTCATTTAATATAAAAAATGGGGTTTCTGAACATTTTTAATAATGCGGAAATACTTTCGACCCGTAGTGTTAGAAAATGTTTGAAGCTTGAAAATAGTGTGCATGATGTTACATGTAGGTAGGATAAATATTGCATTTCTGGAACTCTTGACTCAGTTGAGGAGAATGTTTAATTTATAGTATCCCATAAAAAGAGCACCACTTTAGGGACCCTCCACTAAACTTGGTACCACAGGCATTGAAATATTTTTATCTAAATGCTAATTCTAAATTGGTTTCCTAAAAAAAATCTAAAAAATATTCTTTGTACCAGTTCATTCTAACATAATGCATAATATCAATATATCAATATCAATATTAAAGATATCAGTTATGAATTTTAAAGAAACATTTTGCTTTTAAAGCAATACTATAAGATTTTGATCAAAAATGATTTATAGTAAAAACAGCATAAAATGGAGGAATGTGACTATCTAAAAGCATTTTTGTGTATTTTGTCAAAAAATTGTTTTGCCACTGAAAAATGGATACAAAGGACATGCTTGCTTCCCTGTACTAAATACATGTGGAATTAAATTCGGGATCCCAAATTTATTCGGGATCCCAAATTTAATTCAATAAATGGCCATAACAGAAAAAGTAGTATTAATATCTACCTAAAACAAACCCAATAAGCTAAAAAATCCAAAGTCATGGGTGACAGGGGGCACTTAATTTTTAATACTTTATAGTATTGCTTTAAATGTTTTGAAATTGTGATCCCCAATTTAAAATCTGCAAAAACTCTGGGCGTCCCAACACAATCAGTAAGGTGCGTTTTAACTGCTAATTGTCTTGTGGAAACTCGTGTAAAAACTCGGGGTGATATTTCTGCCTCTTGAGGTTGCTAAGAGAGAAATGACCAGTAAACTTTGGCCACAGAACATCAATGTATAATGGTGAAAAGGGCCTTTTACATATAGTTATCTATTCTTAGTTTTGCAGGAACATGTAAATCCGGGGGGGGGGGGGTCTCAAAAAGAAAAGAAAAGAGGTAGGTATGTGAGATCCGCGATGAACAACAGAGGGTCTTGTAGAATGGATTTTTGGTCAAAAATAGGGTCTGTGGAACTGATTTTTCCTGAATTGAGGTCTTAGAAACTGCCTTTTCCCATAAAAATACGACTATTTGAGCTGAAAATCGCTCATAATTAGCTTGAAAACATAATAAAACACACTTTTGAGTCATTTTCTTTGAAAACTGGGTCTTCGGAACTGTAGTAATCTTGAAAAGAGCATCTTGGGGAGCAGAAGAGGAGGCTTGAAAAGAGGGTCTTGAGGGCGTAACATACCCGTACCCATCAATGTTAGTACCCCCTCCCCCAAGGATGTAAATATTTGAAAAATGGCATAACTACTGTCAGAATAAGGTGAACTTCAATATTCTATCATGAGTAAAAAAGGTTGTGAAAATCACGATTTAGATTTCAAGATTTCTATCATCAAGATACAGAACCTTTCATCTCTTGTTACACACCCACTCACAGCAAATGAACGTGCAAGACCTGGGGTCGATTTCACTTACGTTAAAATGCATCGTTAACCCATCGTAAGACCCAAACCCATCGTTAGCTAAAATCACCTCTTGATCCCACGTAATGTTAACAAAGGGTTCGATTTTTCTAATGCATAATTCATATATCTTACGATGCGGTGAACACTTACGAAGGGTTTTCGCGTCTTTGTGAAGTCTAGTTTTAGTTACGAGCTGAACCCTTCGTTAGCTACGATGCATCGTAATGTTAGTGAAATCGACCACTGAGGTGGTTCAGAATTCAACAGCCTTGTCTCGATCTCATAAGGTGAGGATCCTGCTAACAATAGCATGATATCAAGCATATCCTTACTCAGTTTCAAACAGTCATGTAACATGGTCACAGAATGTTATACAAGTTTTTGATTGATATGCAAATTGGAAATTGACTTTGACAGATAAATTATATTTTGGAGGAAATACCTGTCAGATTCTAATCGTCTTCCACCCAAACAAACTTAGGAAATCAATGTTCCAAATCAGGATGAAACATACTTGTCCCCTTTGATCAATCTGAACATTATGTCTCACATTATACTTCTCTTCCATCATTTCCCAAGCTATAAATATCTCATATGTGAGGTGGTGTATTTTGGTGAAAATTTGAGTCTGCTAATAAAAATATCTTGTGCACAGCTTTCTTCTGTTGGAGGCAATAATGGGATTATCTAAATAGAGCAAAGATCCGGATCAATCCACATTTATCTGGATCAATCCAAATCTTAGTAAACTTCTTTGCATCTGTACAGAAAAGTGGCAAAAGTTACCGACTTTAACAAACTTACTGTGTCAAAACATGTTCCCATTACCAAGTCATCATCTTTATACTACAAATACAATGCGATTAACGTCGGTAATAAATCACACTAACAATAAGTAGTCCATTCAATCATCATGAGCAATAAAATACCACTAAAAATTTTCACAATATCACAACCATTTCCAGGTCAGCTTCCAAAATGCTGGGTTAATCTCATAATTCACAGTTCATAATTTGTTCTATTTGGAAAGAATTTGCTGCAGACTCATAAAATCTTGAGGTTCGACAAATAAAAATGCTGCGTGCTCTTTGATGAAAATGCTTAGTGTAGAAACAAACGAACATTTTAACACGCAAGATGCACATATAAGTTAGGAACAACTATTATACAGATATATCACATGAGCAAATTATGATTTCACTGATCAAAAATAGCTTAGGTGCCATGCAACAGACATCAAAATTCAAAATATTGTTAAAATTAAGAGGAAAAATAGCTTACACCAGCTGAAGACATAAAAGACTTAAAGTGTGTTGTTTTCAAAACAATAACCTGTGAAGGTATTTGTTAATAAATTCTTTAATACAACTGTATGATACACACTAAAGAGATGAACCCTCTGAGAACTACCAAAGTAGCCAGCTTGCTAGTTTTATCAAGAAAGATGATGTCTGGCAAGGTAATGCTGAACTATGAGGACATATAAGCGTCAGTTAATGAAATCAATACCACCGCTTGTACCACAGTTGGTATCTAAGTGGATATTTTGGTTAGTAGTGCGGTCTTCATTAGATAATCGGGCAAGGTTGACAGACACAAAGTGACTTTATTAAGGTCTAAATCAGTGTTTCTCAACTAGCGGCGCACATGCCAAATTTGGCGCTTTGATAAGTACACAGAAATACATAAGAAACACATTGAAAAAGGGTCATTTGGTGCTTTACCCTACAATTTTCCAATTTTTGCAGCACATTGTAAGATCTAGTTGAGAACCCCTGGTCAAAAGTAACCCATAGGTACATAATGGGTAACACATACCATATTGTCTCTAAAAACCACCCTGGACAGTGCAAAACAGGGGAGAGGCTTGTTTATTTGGGACAAATTTCCAACATCAAAAGTGAACAAAATTATTCAGTAAGCTTAAACCATACAACTTACTAATATACGGTAATGATCAGATCAAGATTACCCAGAAGTATTAGAAAATTTTGCTGTAGTTCTGGGAATGCGAGTTATTAACTTCCAGCACTATTCTAGCGTTACTCACAAGACTGGTAAGCTTATATCATAAGAAAATGCTTTGAAATTGAATATTTTTCTAACATTATGCAAGGAAATTAATAGGGGCTTGTTTATTAGCAGAGGGAAATGTTCATTAGAGACAAATTGGTATGTATGTTTTGTGTCCATGAAACAATAGTAGAAAGTGACTTCTGTTTCTGGTCTAACCAACATAAAATAGGATATATACATTATGGTGCGTTCAGAGTCCAGTAATTATATCTAAATATGTCTACATACACTACTCAGAGATGCCAATATCACTGAAAAAACCTCAAACTTTCAAAAAACCCTGAAAATGCGTGTAAATTTTGACAAAAAAAGCTGAAAAAAGGGCTGAAAATACATAAAAATGTGTAAATTTGAAGTAAAAAAACCCTGAAATCCTGTTAAAATAGGAAAACTGGCATCTCTGACTACTACACTTTGATCAACACTAAATAGACGGGAATTATGAGGCTTTTCTTCATCAGCAAGTAAACATAATCCCAGTTACACGCGCGCCGTAGATAATGATGCGCGATTCACACATGCACTTATCTGTATCAATTCACGATGTGAAGAAGTCCACCTATTTGGTGTTGATCAAAGTATAGTATTATACTGCATTACATTCTAAAGATGTCAATTGATGTCAATCGATGTCTTATTGTTGTTGAATTCATGAACGCGTGGCTGTAGCAAGTGTCTGGCGCGAGCGTACATTTTTAAGGTTATTTTGTGCACGTCTACGCTCAAACAACTATTGTACTGAAATCACCATGCTCTAAGTGCACCAATAGATCCACAGCTCTAGTATGCCATTCAAGCTTCTTTATAGTAGTGTACATATGGTGTACAATAGAAAGCTCGACTCTAACTAAAATTTCCACTGCCTACAATTACCACTTGAATTTTACAATTTGATCAAATAAAAATTGAACATGGAAGGATTAGATAGATATGATTGTAATTATTTTTTTAAAGTTCAAGAGACAAAGCTAAACTGGTTCATTAAACATAAAATAATATAGGACATTACGACAGCAAACAAGACCCACAAATATCATATCAATGTATGATATTTTACACTTTTCAAATGTCCCCTCACTGCCCATCAAAATTGCAAAACAATATAGTTTACAAGACATTTATGGATTGCGGTATTCAAGCTTGCAACAGATATGGTGATAAATCAAAATAACCAGTCATAAAATTCATTTCCATACTTGAATATGAAATAAACATCAAACCTGGATATATTAAGTGATGCCTTTAGGATAAAATTAGTGATAATAATTGGTAATAAAACCAATAAATGCATTTATTTAAGATAAGTGCCATAACAGTACTGTTTTTGTTAACAGGACATTAAATGTGCTATTAAATTCTAATCCAATTAATAATATATTAACCCTTTCGGTCCTGAATGCCATATACGGGTATACAGCCTCTTGCAATGCAAGCGCATTCTCTCGTAAGCTCCATGCATAAGAAACACTCAGGCGCTCTAGCTGATCGAAAGGGTTAAAAGTGTGCACGATACAAAATGCATCAACAATTACAAAACAAAATCACAATTTCACCAAGAAACATATTTTGTGTTTTAAATACTTCACTAAATATACAAAAGACTTCAAAATACAAGAATACTTGCACAAATACCAATCCATCTAACAATAATCATGCATAGAGACGAGGGTGCATACATTATAAGCTTGAGATTTACCATTTGGTATCAAGTACAGTTGCTGGTGTATCAATCATGCCCAGATTCCTTCTTCTTCATCCTGTGTTATTTTTAAATGTGCAATTTCACCAAGACAAAAGAAGAGAACAAATTAGTTTCATTTGTTTCAAGTATCAAGTGATAACGTATTTTAGATGTTAATTTGATAATGCATGGTTGTAGTGGCTAAAATAAATTTGATAAATTGATAAAGTACGCATGTAACAATATGAAAATGATTCTGAACTGAAATGTCAACAATATTGTTGTTCTTATTTATTCTTGAACCAAAGCATGCATAACGCATCACTAAAAAGCATATGTACCAAGGAATTTTTATAGGGGAACCAGTTTTCTCCGCCATCTTGTGTCGCTCATGGAGCAGAGTTATTGTTCTTCTGGAAATATTCAGAGTTTGGCCCGATATCCAGCCAGATCGCGTAAATCTTCACTTGACGCATATACAGCGTGTGCATTTTGTTTCACGCGCAAACCGTGTCTGTGTTTCAAGTAGCGTGTATTGCGACTTGGTCTGATCAAAGTATGCCAATTTTCCCACTAATCCGTTGCAAAAACTCTTGAAGTGTGGCACGCGGAGCCGTAAAATGCCGGAGGTACAATAACTCAACCTCCATGAGCGACAATCCAAGATGGCTGCCGTCCCATAGGATTTACACGACGGTGAAATCAAAATGGCGGCGGGTATCGGTTCCCCTATAAAAAATCCTTGATATGTACACACAAGTCGCATCACAAAAGACCAAGATGCATATGACTCCAGTAATGAGGATGCTTGCCAAGTGTTTTGATGCTATACAAAGTTAAATTTTATGACAACGGACAGATGAATGCTTTGTTCCAGAATTCATTTTGTATGCGAAACATTTACAAAAAAATGTCTCATTATTAAATGCATTAGTACAATAAGTTTTGACTTGGCAATGATTTGAGAAGTAATAGAATGGAAAAATGTGGGGAATGGATAAATAAGCTTAATTTTATGTCTTAACTAAAATTTTGTGACAAATGAGTATACACTTAATTTTCAATTACTTCATTATCCAGGTGAAGTTTGCTAACTTTGAGAATATAAACACAAAGTGAAATTAATTTTGAGCCATACTGAAAAGGCGCAATTAATGATTTTCATTGTTTGGTAATCATTCAGAGGGGAGCATGGTAGAGTGGTAAACGCACAGGACTCTTACTTCAGAGATTGTTGGTTTGGCACATGGTACAGTGTTGCTGGACATGTATTTGAGTTTCCAAGTCATTACTCAGTAGGTAAATCAAACCAAACCAATCCAATTTTCTAAATAAGCCATTAGTCAATGTCTTGATGAGCAAAATAACAAACATGTTTATCGGATTTGCAGATTCTCAGAAATCTTGGTTTGATGTACTTTTCAAAGATAGAGATGGTCTTCAGAAATCCAAAGAAGCAACATTAGATGTTTATAGAATGGCCACAACATGCACACATGAAATGAGGATATAAATTCTCAGAAAGTCACATTATCACAACATAGTGTCTTATAAACTTTAAAGTTTACTGGAGTCTTTGTTATTTCAGTTTTTCAGTTTCAATGAGTTCATGCAATTGAACTCCTTTTTTGTTTTTGATTCCGGCTGTCAAACCAAATCTTCAAGACTTCATAAATAGGAACCTCCTGCACATTGTATTAACATGCTGACCTCGCAGGTGAAACATTTTGTCATAACATCTTAACATGAAACAAAAGATACAACACAGAACACAGCTAAGGCAAATCCAAGCCGCATCTTCCCAGTAGGCACTACGATTTTCATTATTTGGTAAATGTTTGATATTTGTTTGAAAAACTATGCAAAAACTATTACAAATATGTCGCCTTGGAGACGGTGGATGCTTGGAACCAAAGACCTATGACATTCTGAAACAATGTAAAATAGGTGAGGGATCAAGTGGGCAAGACTACCCCTCTCACAGCTTTGACCGGGAAGAAAATGTTTACAAATCATGCTAAATCAGTTGGTTTTACCTTCTTAGCCAGAAACATCTGCCTCAGGGAGGGAAAATCAAGCTCAAACTGGGCTGTTGACCCCAAGACAAGTGACCTCTGTTACATGTCTGAAAGGGATTAGTACCCAGGAGGTGGCTTTGGGGGCTGAAGCTCCCCCCTGCAAGATAGTAAAAATCATGTAAAACTAGCCTGTTTTTAATGATTGTTCACCAATGTACGTATGCAGTGACCACATTGCTACCTGACAGTGGGACCAATTCATAAACATCCTTTTGCTGAGGTCTTTGTTATTAATATTTCAGCAAAATCAAATATATCCAGCAAATATAAGGACCAATTCATAAACATCCTTTTGCTGAAGTCTTTGTTATTAATATTTCAGCAAAATCAAATATATCCGGCAAATATAAGGAGCTTGTTACAACTAGCTTTACTTAATTTGCCATGCCATCATCATACCAGTGGCAGTAAAAGCCTCAAAACCCCGGGGTGCGCAAAAAAACCTTGTCCAAAACGGTGACGGATCCAGGGGTTACTACTAGGGATACCTTGTCTGTATTAGCTAAATGTATTAGCAGTAATTAGGAATACTGCATCATTTTTTCGTTGTTTTGCTATTATTTTTGTCATTCTTTTTTCCATTTTTTGTAGACCCCGGGGTGCGCGGCGCCCCTTCCGCACACCCCTGGCTACGCCAATGAGTACGTAAGCACATCTATCCACTCTTTGCAAGAGCAATGGGGAAAACAGCATATGTTCAGTTAACAGGTAAGAATCCAAAAGAATGTGAACAAATTTTTATCTATCTGATAATATTTTGAGAATGTTCAAAGACATATCATGTTAATGTTATGACAGATGGACTTTAATAAAGCCATGAATAAGATCAAGTTTTATTTTATTAAATGATAATACATCGATACTCTCAATGGGACATGACGGACAGATGAGATGCTTTACTAGAACTACAGAAATAGAAATGTTATGATAAAAGCTCAATTTTATTTTTATGACATCAATTTGTGGGTCAAAAAGACAGAAAAATGTTAAAATAATGTTAGCTTCTATCAAGATATTGTTACCAAATGATCATATGATATAGTAATAAAATCAAACTTTGAATGTGATGGTATGAGACTAATGCCCAAGCCATGATGCTAAGCTTCTGTCTTCAGTTTTAAAAATTATTTCAACAGCAGTGTCCGCTACTACTACAAGGTCAAAAAGTTGGGGAAACTTGCAATCTCTGCTCTGTATGAAGAGATAGCTTTGGACTGTTAATATTAATTATTATTATTCATATCAGGCCTTTGTACAATACTATAAAACAGTGTATTGTACATTTTTTATGTAAGAACCAAGATGCATACAATATTCTACAAAATATTGAACACATCTGGGCACCTTTCCAAGAATATTTTTAGCTTCTCTGACCAGTATAAGCCGTGGAAGTAGTGATGTCATATTTATGATAATTAGCCCAACACGTGCGATCTGGTTCCAAACAAATGATCATGTCTGTAGTGGTTCCACTGATCACACATATTAACACAATACACGTACATTCTTATAAAAATCAGACCATTTTTAAATTCGATCTTTGTTCACAAACTGCAAAATAGTGACATGGATACTTTCTGGTCTATTATACAGCGGCGTAGCTAGGGTGTCTGGCGCCCGGGGCAAGAATTAAAACTGGCGCGCCCCGCGCCCCCCCACCGCGGGCAAAAAACTCCCCCATCCCCGGTACACCCCCACCTAAAAATGCCAACATCTTTGAAAAATTTCTCTTTTTTGGCGAAAATGAGTAATTTCTGCTTTAATTTGTCTAAAAAAAATGAGCGCGCGAAGCGCGCAAAAAAATTTGCATTTTTTGGCAATAATATTTACTTATTTAAGCTAAAAACACTGAAAATGTAAGGGCGCGCGGAGCGCGCAAAAAATTTAGGCAAAAATTGGCTAATTGCTTAATAAGGAAAGCCCCTGTGGGGGTCGAGGGGGCGAAGCCCCTGAAGCTACAGGGCTTTACTGCATTTTATGCTTTTTTGTGGGGTAATATGAAAGCCTCAGTGGGGGGTAGAGGGGGCGAAGTCCCCTGAAGCATGGAAATACTGTAAAACATGAAAATTTCGCGTGCATTTTAATTTCGCGAATTTCGCGAGTCCACTTCATTCGCGAAATTAAAATGCACGCGAAAATTTCTTGATTACAGCATAAGCATTGCTAAATAAAAATCTTCACCAAATTCAATTTTTTTTGCTTGCCAACTTAAGCTTACCTCGGCTTAGAGACCCAGCCAAAACATTGTTACACTGTGTAGATTTGTTTTATTTTTGTTCTATAAACATAATTAACAAAGCCAAAAGAAGATCTGTGCTATATAAAAGAGAATTCATCCCGATGTTTTACATTGCGATCCGATAAACAGCTGACTGGACCC
>JXSR01S003285.1:93653-108924 GCA_000969725.1 Ophiothrix spiculata
GCTTTGTTTTTGTAAAACAGGAATTCAAGATTCACTTCTTGCTGTTCTTTAAAGTATAAAATCCAAGGTTATTCCAGCCCTTAATTTATCAGTTGTAATTAAGTGGTTAAAAATAAAGACAAGCAATTGAATTGAAAAGAAATACAAGCCATAGAATGAATAATAGTTGCCTGAAATTCGTCATGCAAATTACCTGGCCTTGGCTGACTGATGCACCGACCAGTTTGAGAGTCTACATGAACATGAGTCATACAGTCATTATTAGTGTGTTTGCATCAACAATGTTAACGCAGATAGATGCTATACTAAACAGTCTCAAGTACGCTAGGCCAAGATTCATTATTTCCCAATGCTAAACTTTCTTCGGTATAGTAGGCCAAGATTTCTACTATTTCTACTCTGCCCAAACACTATTATTTTCGATCTAATCACATGTTGTCTTTATTTAGAAAAACTCAATATCAAAAATAATCTTACAAGTTGCATAAATCTCAGAATAATTTTCCAAGTCATTTGAGCATGATCAGAATGAGAAAACTACTTGAAAATCAAATATTTGTAGATAAATTTACATCACTATCAAACCCTCACAAAATTTTACTGAGTAGTTTTCTTCAAAATCTTTCTCACTGCCATTCTTGATTGCTATGGAAACTTCAGCTTTTTCAAATCAAACCATCACACCTCCAACTATGTATTTATAGGAGATCAGTTTCAATAAGTACTTTGGCTAAATATAACATGGTTGACCAACATCACAGTTTATCTAACATACATTCTTGGCTAGCCTTCGGGGAAAATATTCATCACTTCTGCAAAGCTGACAAGAGCATCTATCTATTTTATTTATCACCTTGAGAATCAACTTCTAGCGCACATCCCGAAATGAAATACAAGTATCCACATATTGGGGGAAAATCTAACTCCATTTTAGGACATGCGCAACAAGTATTTTCAAAATTTAAATCAATTTTATCAAATTCATTGTTGGAATAACATTTCAGTTTACTTGTTTTGGCAGTAATATGGGAACATACTTCTTAAATTCAATCTAAATCACAATAATTTTAAACAAACATTGGAACTTAAAGGTTTGAAAACGGTAAATTTGATTAAGTTCCTTGTGGATGACAGGACAGTTTGAATAAACCTAGACTAGCAAAATACTAATGATGTCCCATTAACTGACCAAACATGGGGTCAAAGATCATCCCTTGTATTACATGTTACCTACTTTGATGTCTAAAGCTGGTTTCAGACTTGCCTGTCGTGTGGTCGTACGATGTCAAAAATTTCAAGTGCGCAAACTCAACCTTGTCGCATCTCAAAAATGTTGCTTGCAATACGACAAACCGATATATCGATTACCCTGTCGTGATGGTTGCAACGACACATTATTTTAGGTTTGAATAAATTCAACTTTTCTTACGACAGACCATTGCGGCAATATGCAAATGTGTCGTGCTACAGTACAACAACTCAAAATTGCAAATGTTTGGTCGTCTGCCGCAACGTAGTGTGCCGCAACGACAGCTACTCTGAAACCATCTTAAAATTCATGTATCTCAGACACCTTGTTTCCTGCATTATTCCAAAAAGGTATGTTGAGTTTATAATTCCAAACCTAATGTGTAACTGAAGGGTGATTTTTATCCAGCCTATATCACTCTGCAATTGTTTATTGTGTAACACATGAATATATTTATTGTCCATCAAATAATGCGTGAT
This sequence comes from Ophiothrix spiculata, assembly GCA_000969725.1. NCBI lineage: Eukaryota > Metazoa > Echinodermata > Ophiuroidea > Amphilepidida > Ophiotrichidae > Ophiothrix > Ophiothrix spiculata. Next base: position 95,382 of record JXSR01S003285.1, read on the forward strand.
TGAACCCTTTTCAGTGTAACTCCTTTATTAACTCTTTCACTCCGGAATAACATTTTCACAATCCGTCCTATTTCACCGGAAAGCCGCTCTGAGCGGCTCACAGCAACCTCACTTTATGATAGCATACGATAGCGCAAGGGTTGTTCTCTTTGCGAATAAAAATAATGGCGCTAGAAACCTCTTCCTTTCAACTGCGTGCTGGCAAATATTCGATTAATTTGGGCTTGTAGTTTTTTGTTTGTTTTTATTGAGCTATTTGAAAAAAATTGCGTCGAAGTAGAAATTTCGGCCAATCGTGCACGCTTTTGCGAGCCGCTGTGAGCAGCTTTTCGGAGTGAATGAGTTAAGCTGTTTGGGATTTGGCACTGAATTGGAAAGTGCAAAAATCAGATTCCTAAATTGTTGTGTGAATGCAAGAAAGTCGTATTTGCAATGGCTGCCGTAAGTTATACTTATTTTATGTCCTGTCATAAGAATGTGAAAAATCCCTCAAAATTTCTCTGTCTTATGTCAGTGGTTCTTGAAATGATTCTTCAGGTGACAGAACCATTTCAAGAACCACTGACCCAAGACTGGAGATTAAAAAGTGTGCAATCCAAAACTTATGAAAAATGGCAGCTATTGCAGATACGACTTTCTTGCACTCATATGCCTAAATGACACTGCAAAATGATAGCAGAAGACAACCAATGTAAATCTTATTATACTACTTTTGTATCAAGTTTACTTTGGTCTTGACAAAAGCATCTTGCAAATTTATTACGTAAAAAGCTATGTTAACCAATACTTAGAGTGGTATGGGATAAAAGATTTGAATGCATTCATTACCCTCTTAAGCTCTGCTTCAAGTTGTGTAACTTCCTCGGACTTCTGAGCATAGTTGAGTTCTAATGTTGTGATCCTGGAATCTTTCTTTAGACTTTTAGACACTACTGTAGCTGAATGCTCTTTAAGTTCCAACATGGAGGTCTGTAAAACAAGACAAAATATAAATGATTATAAGTTGGTAATTGTAAGGTCTCAAAATCATAGAAAACCAGAAAAATAAGAAGTGTTTTGTGCTTAGGTAACTGTCCCACAAATATTATAGAGCAAGAAATGGATTTGATATGAACAGATTTGTGGAAAATATACATTAAAAAACAAACAAGATCTCAAAATTGACCTCTCAAGCTTTTTCAGTATACTTCAGCTGGCAGTCAGTAGCTCATAATTGTCGCAATGATGAACATTTTGATGTGCTGCGACACATATATCACTGGCGTGGCCACGATTTTTCCTTACAGGGGGCTTGCTGACTTGTGCGGGGGGCTAAGTGTCAAAACTCATCAAAATTAGGCTGATTTTACATGATTCTGCGGGGGGCTTCAGCACCCTGAATACGCCACTGTATATGTTCAAACTTAAACTTTGCCCATCATATTCTACATCAAAATTTCAACCAGTCATAGTTCTATATATGACTAGCTAAATTCAATACCGTATCTTGCATAACTAGCACTCCTTCCATCTGATCGTAGACAACATACTACAAACACATCGTTGATCTGTGTCAATCTGATGCAAACAATTCCTGACATGATGTAATCATACCTGACATACATTTTCTCACCTACTGTATCTTACCTCAGGGGAGTCAATATAGAGCAAACTTTCATGACAAGAAGGTGTTTGGTAACAATATGGAATACATATAGGCCTACAATGTATTCATGACTGACAACATGGAAAGAAGCATGACAATGTTGCACTAGTTGATTATGAGTGGCAAGCTAGGTAATATTGCAAAACGATTGATAAAATTCAATCTTATTATATGCAATATATGTGCACCAAATGGCTGTAAAAGCAGCACCTGCCAAGTGGCTAGATATGGATAGACATGGGATCACGGTGCGAGAGGTCACAGGTTTGACTCCCACAGGTGAATCCAGGAAAATAAGTTGTCTATGGCAGAGCAAATGGATAACTTTTATTTAGATCAAGAAAATCTATATTTTGAAAAAAAATATAGTATGCCTTTAATCATCAGGTCTGGCAAAACCATTAAGATGCAATGATATATTAGTCATGTGCATTTTATTTCTGTACCATATCCATGGTTGAAATTCACTACAAAATTGTTCAAGTTGTTTGAGATGCAATCTTGATTCACCTAAGTTTGTAATTTCCATTATTTTGGTTTGCTTTACAGTTACTCTTAGTGGGAAAAAAAATGCATTTTAAGCACAAAATCTTCATTATCTTAATTGCAAGTAATATTTCTGATTCCAATTCTACTGAACATAAGTACAAATATGTGACCCGTCATATCGAAAGGTACCTTAAGGTGATAGTCGGCATAGTAAATTACGAGATAAGGGCCATTGAAGCTGAGCATAGTCAAAAATCACGTCCAAGGTCGAATTTCTAATTTCATTAGAAATGTTACTTTTGAAGAGTATTCTATCACATTAATCAGGTTTCAACATCTAAAACATTAGAAAAATGTGTTTAAATCCAAGATAAAAATCCTCTCTCCATTCAAGTTTTACTCAGTACAAAAACTTTAAACTTGATTTTCTCAGAACAATAGTCACACATATAACACGAGTCAGCCTGATTCTTTTACCAATTTGAATGTAACTTTGCAATCGAACATCCAATAACCAAAAGCAAGGTGTCATTTTAAAGCTTAAAATATAATCTTTGAGATGAAACAAAAAAAACACACTTTTGATTATGGGACTAAGGTACCTTTCGATATGACGGGTCACATATTTTATTGATAGGCCTTTTTCCTTGGTTTTACAAAGCTAAAAGGATCTTATCTTTCATCATGATGTATGTTGCTTTCTAATGCAGTCATTCCAATTCCATATTAATCTATTATCTGCATGAATTGCATGTATTATTGTCACCTGATTATTGTCAAAGAAATTTGCATTATTAGAACAAATTTTCTTTAAAAAATCATAAAGACAAATCTTTGAAAATTGAAACAGTGCATTATTATAAAAGACTACCTGACATTTTGTTGTGACTAAAATGAGAAATCAGACATGTTGTTCTTTTGTATTATCTGTCAGACAGTGATCTACAGGATGTTGTAAGTCATATAATTTGATTACAAAATGCTGGGGGCGCTGTAGTGTAGTGGTTAGCGGTCTCACCTTACACGCATTGGGCCCGGGTTCGATTCCCGGTGAGGGCACTTGCCGGAATGGAATTTCGGAATCTTTGCTTAGACGTTTATCTGACTTAGTGGCAGCATTGGGCAGATATTCTAAATCTACTCCGCTCCTTACATGAAGTATTTAGAGTTGGGTAAATATTTCATGAGAGATCGTCGTCCTTCGGAGGGGACGTAAAGCCGTCGGTCCCATGTACAGAAGAGTCATACCTGTACATACAATCACAGCCAGTATCGTAAAGAGTAGGGTATTGTACCCCTGACTGTTCCCAACCCCGTTTCGGTCAATTCAAATCCGCCTGTGCGTTATATCCTCAAGCATATGAGGTTGCACAATATTGGAAGAAAGAAAGAAAGAAAATACTGCTAATGTCAAATGCAAAACTCTCTTTTATCTTCAAATGTCAAATTCAAAATGAACATCAGAAGCAACTATGTGACCGTCCATCCCAAACCAGCTGTAAATGCCACCACTTGTCATTCTCACTTTTTAAAACATATGCAAAGACCATGCTTTAAGGATTAAAATGACACTTTAATGAACTTCGCGTGAATGCCAGAAGTCAAGTTATGATCCGTCAAAGGTTGTCAGGGAGTAAAACGTATAACTGAGATAAACACGTTCAAAGACCAGTAAGCCCTATATTTTCTGTTGATTCTCTTAAAAATATGCAGATTTATTTCACATTTCCTTGAATGAAACTTTGCTGGTATTTTGTAGTAAGCACAAGGATTGTGAATCTTATCAAATTACGACCTTCACATGCATAATTTTTCACCTGTAGCACAAAATGAAGTTTCTGGCATTTACGGCTCATACGGGCTGGACAGCCACATATGGACTCTGATAAATGCTTATGTAATCATTCATGACTAAAATGATAAATGGTCTAAAAAACAAACCCATTAACATTTTAAAATAAGATTTGTTTTCTTCAAATGAGGTATTATTGAAATAAGAAGATTGAAATATATATAAAAAGTTCATACAAAACCTCTAATCAGGAATAAATCAAACTGCTTTTATCCTATTATAGGAGCTAATTGACCATGTAAATATTGTCACAAACAGTTATAATATATGATGCTTTTCCTGACATACAAGGGATGTTCAATAAGGCCTAAAAAAAATGTTTGTTTGCCCTCTGTGACCGACCCTTAAATGCCAAAAATTTGGGTCGGGTATTTTAGTTATATTTTTTTCTTCAAACATGTAAAATATGAAAACTCAATATTTTCGATGTAAAATGTAAAATATAGCAGTATAAAGTCACATTTTGTAGTATAAAATGCATATTTCCTCTAAATAATGACCCATGTATCTTAGATTAAGTCCTGCATTACTTGGTATTCGCGATAAAATCCATGGAATGACATCATTCTTTAAAATATATGTGAAGAGTAAAAAAAAGGGGGGGAAAAAGATCAACCGACCGACCCAAAATTGTAATTTTTCCTCTGGAGGGCAAACAAATAATTTATTTTTTTGGCCTAAGTTTGTGGCCCAAGGCAGGAGGAGATAAGCCATGCAGTTTTAATCAATATGTTACGTACACTCTTAGAAAAAAAGAGTTCCAAAAAGAACCCTTTTTGTCCTGTATGTGGAACCCTTTCATCTTAAAAGGTTCTGACAAGAACCTTTGGCAGTTCTTTGTTGAACGAACCTTTAACAATTCAAGTTAGCTATTTAGGACTATTTTACTTCCTGTGTTCAAATAATCTGCAAATGTAGGGAAGAGAAGACATACTTAGTTCTCCAAAGTATTTATATATGATTTTTTCTCTCCCGATAACATCTCTTTCTGTTTTACACAGAACCTTTGAGAGTACTCTAGTCTTTCCTCAAAGCTCAAGGAACCAATTTGGGGCTGAAAAACCTTCTCTGAACCTTTTTTGGTTCTACAAGTAAAAAATCATTGGGTTCCTTGTAGAACCAAAAGGTTCAGAAAAGGTTCTTTAGCCCCAAAATGGTTCCTTGAGCTTCACGAAACCTTTTTTTGAGCAATTGCTTTTCTTGAAAGACTTTCTTTCCCACTTTTACGATTCCACCTACCAATTAGCTTTTTTTAGAATAAATGAATAGCTGTACACACCTGTATATTTCCACAGAGAGCAAAGTGTACAATCGATGTATGCAAATCAAGTCATTTATGCAGTTAGGATCAGTGTGGGCATTTTGTTTGAAAAGAGTATTAAAGATGGGTGTCAATTCAAATTTTTGGTCAATTCACATCCAATATTATGAGCATCTTCCATGTCAATGCTGTACATAATGCACTTCTTTAATATTGGTTTAATACATTTTTGTAAAATATGTAAGATAACATAGAAAAGAGGCCAAAGCTTGCTCATGGCAAGCACAGTTGACAAAGTCATGTACTTAAACAGTGGCCGAGTCTGCGGTATGAAGTTACACTTGCAAGTGTGATCTGCTACTGAGCATGGCAAAGTCAACACAACAATGACATGGCTCAGTGCAAGCATGTAAGCTTAGATGAATGCATGGTCAAATCCAAAATAGATTTGTTGAAAAATATATTATTTAGTGAAATAAAGATTGTAAGAATATAGAAAATTTGTAGCAAAATCATCCTGGGAAAATCATGCAAGCTGTTATCATAATCCTGAAGCTATTCTGAGGTGATAGCTTTTTTTTTTTTTAAATTTCACTGAGGGCTTAACATGTAATTCCCAAATATCTCTTCCAATTTTTTGTTTAGACATATATTTTGAAAATTTAATAACAATTGATGACCTATTGACTTGTTTGTTTCATTATAAATGCAATGTGGAGATGTATACTGGTGTCATAGGCACAGGCAAGGATAATAGAGGGTTAAGGATGCTCATACTCATAGAGGCAAAGATCTCACTGAGGGCCTAACTTTTCCAACTTTTTGTTTAGACATATATTCCGAAAATTTAATAACCATTGATGACCTATTGACTTGTTTGTTTCATTATAAACGCAATACGGAGTTGTATATTGCCGTCATAGTCGCAGGTAAGGATCGTAGAGGGTTAAGGATGCTCATACTCATAGAGGCAAAGATCTCACTGAGGGCCTAACTTTTCGTTTACTTCTACTTCTACGCTTATTCTCATCAAAGCCTGTTCAGCATCTAGATGAGCTCTCTGTTCCTAGAGAGATGATATACTTTTGAAGGTATAGTGACTATGCACTCTGGTCCTAGAGTAGATGACGTATTTTGACATACGGTCATGGTACCGGGGATGATTCCCCTACTCTTATTTTGAACAGCAGTAGCTTAGCCCGTGACATTCTTTTACATTCGACAGTGTGTCAGGAACACTTCAGATGGGACCGACGGCTTTACGTGCCCTCCGGAGCAAGAAGCAAGTAAAGTTTCTTGCTTAGGGAAACAAGGAGACGTGCTGAGCCCGGACCGGGACTCGACCCCAGGACAGACGAATGTATTTGATTATGAGTCCAACGCTCTAACCGCTCGGCCACGCTCCCCTCTGTTTAGACATATATTTCGAAAATTTAGTATCCATTCATGACCTATTGACTTGTGTGTTTCATTATAAATGCAATGTGGAGATGTATATATACTGTTGTCATAGTCACGGGTAAGGATAATAGATGGTTAAGGATGCTCATACTCATAGAGGCAAAGATCTCAGAGGGTTAAGGATTATTTTTTCATTCCCCACTCTTGACCATAGGATCTGGCCTGTATTCTTCAGTCTGTTTCATTTTCACTCTTAATCTGATCGAGGGACAAAGCCCAAATCAATGGGTCAAAACTCACAACAAAAATCAGGTTGTTTCCATTTCTGACCTACTCTACCTAAAACACCATTGTTGAAATGCTTGAAGTTAGAAGGAATTTCACCTGGAATCACAATTTTTTTTCCTTCAAGTTTGAAATTTTTTATTCAAGTTTGCAAAATCTAAGATTGTCAAAACAAAAGTGGGTCAGAAAATGGAAAGAACCCAAATCACCTCTTTTTCTTGCACTTCTTTCTGCATCGTCTCCATCTTGGTCTTGGTATCCTTCAGCTGCTTCTCAAGATGCTCGATCTCTTCTTTTCTCTCCGTCTCCTCTCGTTCCCTGGCGTCTTTGAGACGTCTGATAGTCCCGTCTTTATCTGACAGAGCGTCTTCTAGGCTGGACACGGCACTATCAGAGCTACTTTGGTCGGCTTTGAGGTCGGATATCTTCTCTTTCATGGTATCAAATTGAGTGGTTCTTTCTGCAAGCTGCTCTTCAAGGCTATCGATCTGAAATGAACAAGGATAGGATTCACGAAAGATTAGACTTTGAACAAGGCTGATTATCAATCTAAAATGAACAAGAATATGATTCACGAAAGATTAGACTTTGAACAAGGCTGATTATCAATCTAAAATGAACAATAATATGATTCACGAAAGATTAGACTTTGAACAAGGCTGATTATCAATCTAAAATCACAAGAATATGATTCACGAATGATTAGACTTTGAACAAGTACTTATTGAAATCATGAAGTTAAAGATATCAAAAAATAAACAACTGAATCCCTTCTTCACCGAACGTTACTAAATAATCAAGGTAAATGAAAGAACGAAAGCTTTTACAGCATTTTGGTCAACAAGAGGTTGAAATTTAAGACCTTAAAATGTCCAAAAATCAGTCTATTTAGGACAAAAATGGTGCATTAGATAGAAAGAATTTTTTGGGCAAATCGCCAAGGATAACCAAAGAAAGCCTCTAATGAAGTTTATTTCCATTGGGGACGAAGATCTTTCTTTATTAGTTTTAGATACAGCAAAAGACCTAATTACCCAAGAAGAACCTGCGGAAATGAGCATGGGCTGAAAACCAAATGCACATATAGCACCGGAACTGAGAATTGAACCTGGGACTCATTGATACAAAGCAACGTAAGTACCGCTGTGCTAACCTGCTTCTCCACAGAAGCGGGTTAGTGCTTATATGGTTCAAATTTGGTCATCACTTATCCCCTCCCTGCCAATCATGCAAAATGACCACTTTTTCCAAGAAGTCACTCTGGTCATCATGCTATAGCATGGCACAATGAACAAACACCATTAGTAACAATGCTTCTCTATAACAACATATTAATATATATCAAGAAAATAGCATGATAAAATGTCTTATCAAAAATATTACTATTAACATCTAAGTTTTAAAGACAGCACTGTTGGAATAATATTATGACAGATATTGTTAGTACACATATCTGCAAGGGAATATAAACTGTATTAATAGATATTGTCCATCAATTTATTTTCCAGCACTTTGAATAGCTGGTTTACATCAACACCACACAATGCAATGTTATAGAAACAAAAAAACACTACCAATTTAAAATTATTTTCTTAATAACTGCTCATCAAATCACTTTAAGACAAACCCGTGTGCTTGGTCATGCGCTACACACACATCAAATTATCACCTTATCATCAACACTTGACGATCTCATATTTGTTGATAAATTGTTAATGAAGGCAGCATAACGTAAGCTGCATGCCTGCTATCGTGGGTGCAGTGTTAGGAATGTCTATGTGGCAACACCATTCATTGGATTCAGGCTTATCATGCCTCAAATATGGGGAATATTGGTCCATATTTTAACAATTTAGTATGATAGGAGCGTTATTTTTTTTTATCTTAAAGGGGAATTGGACAAGTTCAGCATCATCCCCAAACTTTTCCCCAAGCATTTTAAGATTTTTGCATCATTCGAAGTATTAGCGGTAATAATGACAGCATACAAAGTTTCATTGTCAAATTCAAACCTTTTATATCAAATTATTTAGATATTCTTTTATTTTTAATTATCGTTGTCGACAACAATAAATACTGCCCTCTATAGTTGAATTTTTAAAATTGGCCTTTTCAGGAGATCTATGCAAACTCCAAACTTCTTTAGATTTATCTGCAATCTATGATGTGAAAGGAATGTTTTACAAACAAATCTTTGGCTCTTTCTTGATATATATAGCATCAATAAATACATTTAGCCAAGATCAACAAACAAAATGTGAATTTCAAATTTTTGACTTTTCTGAAGGTTTTGATCAAAATTTTCCCGATATATGGTAATTGACCGTTATTTTCTAGCATATGAAGTGTAAGTCATCCATAAATAAAGTTTTTGAAATGTTGTACAATTCCCCTTTAACTTCATCCCTATATATTTGGATGAGAATAGGGTGCAATCACTTCAGTTCTCTAGACCCCTTTTCAGAGTGAATCTTCCATTTCCTAGACATAGGTTTCAGATATCGGGTCTGCACAACCCTACCAAAACCAAAGTTCACTCCAAACCCCCCCCCCCCCCTGTTTTTTGCAGAGTGGCGTTTGATTATGAGTGGGCAACAAGGCGCTGCCTAAATGAAGCCTCTTTATTGAAAATTCCTAGATCTGCCCCTGGAAACATCTAATGGGAGGAAAAAGAAACTTACTGTATTTTAACCATTGATCAGCAAGAGAGTTAGATATAATAAATAAGCAACTGTTTAACTTCCACAAAAGCTACTACTCAGATAACAGATCACTATAATAAATGGTATGACTTCTGACATCTTTTTAAAATTTGATTTCATAAATCTTGAACAGTACAAATGCTGAACAGTTATTAAAACAAACATATTTTCTGATTTTTACTGAAATCTTACTCTTATAAAACTTCAGAATCTTTGTTATGTGTGGCTGTAACCATGCCACAAGCATGGATCTAATTCAATGATATGCTGATGTTCATTAAAACAGGGATGTAACCATAATAGAGATGAATACATAGTCATGTGAATGTAAGAAAGTAGCATGGGCAATGACTGCCAATTATCATATTCAACAACTTGCCACTAAAATGCGACCAAAACCTAGAAATTTGTTTCCCATATGTCAGTGGCTTTTGAAATGGTTCTGCAGGTGAAACCCGCCACCTGATACTTCAGGTGAAACCCACCACATGAAGAACTGTTTCAAGAGCCACAGATCTAAGATTAATGACATAAATTCCACTTACAACTTTATTGCATCACATGACGACTTAGTCAATAAAGTGGCACATGTGAAAATGAATGTTTGTTCTCATATTAGAGACTATAGAGTTTACTCAATCCATGTCCTCAATCCTTTTGAAATGTCCCAAATCTAAGCATTAGACTAACAGGGTAAGGTCCAGAATTTGAGGTAGGGAACCGGTAAGGTCCAGAATTTGAGGTAGGGAACCAATTAAGACATTTTCCCAAGTCATGTTTTAAACAAAACAGTGTTAGGGTTAAGAGATCTGTCAATATAATTCAGTAATCTGTCAAAATAATTTGTAAAGAGTTAAATGTTAGTCATATATAACTCTCTCATCCATACATCAATATTAATAAAAACAATATCATTAAATTGTACTATATGAAACAAAATGTTAATGTACTAAATTATGCTCTTGTTATCAATTGGTAGTACCATTCACATATAAGAGCTGGACACTTAAAATATCATAGCCCATGTAAAATGTTTAAAAATATATATATAAATAAAGTTGGCTTAGGCGACAAAAACACACAAATTTACGTAAGAGCAGTTACGTACAGTGTTTATTCCATCTAGAAGGATCACAGGTAGCGAGCTCACCTTGGTCCTTCTAGACAGACTAAACACTGTTCGTACGAAATATTGTGACCATAGTCTTATTTTATTTTAGAGGGTTTTTTTTCTACATGATATGGAATGATACCAAATGATTAAAAACTATTTCATCTTTATTTAAGATATGATAACAAGAGCCTCGGCATTGCGAGAGTTCAGAAATGAAATGTCAGTACATAAAATGCAAGAAATGTTATTCAAACATCTGCATCAATTCAAAAACTTGATAATTGTTAGTACAAAAAAATATGAAATACAGAGTGTTGCATAGCACAGTCCTACCACCAACAGTATACAGAATGTCTCAGAAATATTCCACAACCTCATCATATATTTTCCAACTGCTATCTACAGAAGATACTGGCAGATTAGGCTTCAGTGGCATAGAAAAGAGCTCTAGCTTACAAGATGTCATTTTACCTGCTGTTTGAGGTTGGCGCTAGTCAGTGTGAGAGAAAAAGTTGTTTTCTTCTGAACTTTTCCACCATGCTTCAGTATTGAAAATGAATGAAAGAAAATGTAATGAAATAACCCGTGCAAATTTATTTTTATTAGTTGGAATAAAATAGAAATGAATGTGTTGGTTTAATATCGGTTGATATGTTAACGCCATGATTAAAATCTTAATGGTGCTTATTGGACTATATGGTCTTCAAATTGATATAGCTACGTACCTTACTCAGAAGGTAGGAGGTACCAGGATTTATATCAGAAAAAGTTGGTGAATCTAACTCTACCAATGACATTTTTGTTTTTGCCATTTTGTTCTATATACTTAAGTGAAAAAGACAAGGGGGAGTTTAACTAGCAAACTTGTACCATTTCAAAGAGATTTTGTTGTATATAGTTTGCATTTTGAAAGAAATTTCTGAATTTGATGCAGGATATGCCTAGTGTCCCTAACTTATATCCTTCGAGAGCTCATAGAATAACAATCATAAATTATTGCTAAAAAATAGTTAAGGTTTGAATTTCATTGCATTAAGGCACAATTGTTGATAAAATCACATAAATGTTCATGTGAGTAAATAATTATGTTGTATGTATTTTACCTTGTCCCAACATTAAATGAATGATATGGCTCATAGTGAAAAAAGAAATAACTAACTCTAGAAAATGGTGATCAATTTACAAAGTCAAATTTGATGGACATGTTTTGTTTCTTATGAATCTTCATCAGTTGTGGAATATTTTTGAGACATGCAGTATACACACTATGAACCATGTCATTCTCATCTTTTTGGCAAAGTCCATTTATGTTGTATATTTAATTTGAATATTCTCAAAGATGTTACATTTAAGATAACACAGATTAACCAATTTTAAAAGCTGGTATACAAGCACCATTGAAAATGAACTTTGCCAAAAAGAGAACAAATGACCTAGGTCAAAGTTCGTGACCTTTTGTCACCTTTATCTGCAGGTAATTGTGCTTTGTATTCTTGATGTCAAGTTGACCTTCCAAGTCGGCAACCTACACACAATGAATCAAAAATTGGGAGAAAATAACAAATAGGATTATTGTATTTTTATGATATAATAAATAGATGTCAGCATTCTATTCTTGAAGGGTTTTGGATTATAAGGGCTTTTTCCACTCTGCATAATTCATGTGTATATCGTTCTCGGCCTTTAGAGAGAGAAAAGATGATATTTAGTAATTATTGCGGCTTAACAGTTTGTCAAATATTGATAACTGAATATTGAATACTGCATGAGCTTAAAAGGGTATGCGCCTTTTCTTATTAATACATGCACACTTTACACTGGTGTGTGGCCTCACAATTGTACGGTCAGCAACATAAATCTGTAAAAAGATAAGTTACTTTAACTAGTTAAAAATCTAAATTTTACAGAAACTCAATTTTACAAATTTTTAGACAATCACATACTTATTTAATTGAATTCAGAATAGCATCTACAAAAATGTTTCTTAAAATTACTAGAGATAAATGGTAAAAATATATATCATTCTGTTAACCAAGGAATGAATTTTTATCTGAAACCGAATTCCCTCCACCCACATTGGACCTCAAACCTGTTGAATTCCACTCCTCACTTGACAAACTGCTGCTGGCATTTCTGTTGCACTTGTAACTATATGTATGTTCTTTTCCCTGTCAAATTTGCCTTGCATAACAGCTGAATCACATGACATCTTTTAGTAAAGACGTAGTCTACATTTCAATTTTAGTGAAATAGATCCTAAACTAATTTGCCCCAGGAATTTACTCGAGATTTGGTTTCAAATTCGAGATTTAGTCAAATGCCGTGGGGAAAATGAATAATCTAAGTTAAACATATTTATGCAATAAAAATTGTTCATACTTTTACCAATATTTCATATTTGCTTCTTATATTTTACACATTTGATCAGGTTGACATATTTTACACATTAAGCAACTTCTGCAATGGAAACGTTAATTTCAATAAAGTAGAATAAATAAACAATTCTGGAGCAATTCAACGAAAAATATTACTGTGAAAAAAGGGTTACTTTGATGTGAAAGAAAACATAATATGTAAGAACCTTATGGCAATGTAAGGGGACTTCAACTTCATTAAGCCTCTTGTTAACACTTAATATGCAACCTGGTAACTAAACTTAAGTTAACTTTGGCCTTTAATTCACCTTTCAAATGTGACTTTTAATAACTGCAAGTGTTTTCTTTTTTGTAACATTAACCTAAATTATATTTCTGATGCTAACCTCCTGCTTTGATCAAAACTTGATCTTATTCAA
>JXSR01S003286.1:3603-15514 GCA_000969725.1 Ophiothrix spiculata
GGGGTTATTTGGAGGAAAAATGTTAGTAGTTTTCCAAGCATTTTGTGTACGATTTTATAAAAAACGATCTACATTTACGTGTTTTGGTGCTTTTTAGGGTGTTTTGTGATTTTTCTGGACTTTTGGGAGGGCTTTGACTGAAAAAAGGGGCGCCTCACCCTCCCCGCTGGCTAAGCCAACCGGGGTAGGGGTATCAGTTGCCACCTTGTGCTTTCGTAGTCGGCAAATTTGTAACTTGACCTTTTGTGCCCCCCCCCCCAATCGAAAATCTTGGCTATGTCACTGGTGCTAAAACTAGATCAGGCGTGAAGTTTATGTTACAGAACCACTAGAGCGATACATTTGGGTTGAAACTGCTCGCCATTTTGTACAGAACACGGAAGAAACATATGGTAATGTGCGTATATAATATGGTAAATTTCTGTTAATTAATTTGAAATTGTGAATTTGGTAAGTGGCGTAACCAGATTTTCAATACTAGTAATACTGGTGGTAAACACTTGTTGGTTTTAACCGACAAAGGATGTATGGAACTAAAAAGATACACCAACTTTTGTTCAACATACCGTTTCAAAAACAGAGAAAAAATAATACAACGCAATTGGTAGACCTCTTAGTGACATTAGTTTCCTGTTCTGGCGTCAGTCACTATTTAACGAAAATTCCACTATATTTGTCATTTTTTTGATGATTCAACAAAATGCGCGTTCACACGAATTTTTTAAACCTTCAGACGAGTTTTGTTCGTAACCTTTTAGCCCCTCCAAAGTTGTTTCATTTTCCAATAGTTTGACTCCCTCCAATTTTGCTGCAACTGGTTATTTATTGTATCTTTGCAGACAAAATGTAACCATGCTGACTAACTGTTTTAATTCGTGCACTTCTGGACAAAAGCACCAAACTTGGCATGATCCTTCATTTTGGGTACTTGATAATCCTAGAAGGGTTGCCAAAATAGTCTAGCTCGTTATTGACGTCAAAGGCCACGCCCCTTTTTTGAAGGTTGCGTAACACATACAAATAATACAAATGCAACAAAAGATATCAATATTGGTAATAAATTAGGACTAATGACTACAAGTATGATGATAAAGCATGTAAATAATATGTAGGTACATTTTTTTGGCACATTAGCCACTCCCATTGACATTTAGGCCACGCCCCTTTTATTAGATTACGCAACATGGTAAATTGTTTTAAAGGCTAGGCAACAATAAGAATGTTTCTTCCTAAATAAGGGTGTTAGCATGTTAACAAATCCAATATCGAAATACGATTTTAGGCAAATAAATGGGTTAAGGTGACTTTCAAATGGTATCGTAAACACTAAATGTAAAATATAATAGATGGTAAATGAATTCAGTGGTAACAATAGGACTAGGCTTCCCGTATAATGTTGTTAGCATGTTTAAAATTCATTATGGAGCCTGTACTGTGACCAAAAATGGCTGCAAAAATTCAATTTTATGCACGAAAATGGATATAATCGACTTTAAAACATTATAAATATTGAATTAGCAACGTGTTAGCAACCTTATTTCTAGGTAGATGCTTCCATAGTTGCCATCAAATCCATTTTCCATCGATCATTTTGAACATTTGGTATACTTGAAACAGTTCTAAACTCACTTAAACCCATTTTCGTGCACAAAACTTGTATTTTGGTGGCCATTATGGATCACAGCACAGGCTCCAGAGCTAGCTGAAACATACACACTCTCTTTTCTGGGGTAGAATGTTCCTCTGGTTACACTCAAAGCCATTTTCCATCGATTATTTTAAACATTTGGTGTATTGTTGCAGTTTCAAACTCAAACCCAATAAAACTGTATTTTAGCAGCCATTTTGAATCTAAGTACAGACTCCATAATGAATATCAAAGAACACCCTTATTTTGGAAGAAATGTTCTTACTGTTACTCCTAAAGCCATTTTCCATCGCTATTTTGGTATTTTTGATACAGTTTCAAAGTTAAAGGTGGCCATTTTGAATCTCAGTACAAACTCCATATTGAATTTGGAACATGCTTAGTTGCTAACGCCCTTATTTGGGAAGAACTATTCTAACCGTTACTCTCAAACCCATTTTCCATTGATATTTTGGTGCTTTTCATACAGTTTCTAAGTCACTTTAACCAATTTTTGTACAAAAAATCGTACTTCGCTGGCCAGTTTGGATCTCAGTGCAGGTTCAATTTATTGAATTTGGAACATGCTAACACCGTTATTTGGGAAGAAACATTCTTATTGTTACCATAAAAGTTATTTTCCATCGATTAATTGTAACATTTCGTGTTTTGATACAGTTTGAATGTCACTTTAGCCCATTTTCTAGTATAAGATGATATTTTTGCGGCCATTTTAAATCTAAGATCAGGCTCCATATTGGGATTTGAAACATACTTACAACCTTGTTTTGGAAGAAATGCTCCTATTATTACCCACAACGCCATTTCCATCGATTATTCTGAACACTTGGTGTTTTAGATACTCAGTTTTGCACATAGAAACATATTTTGGCGGTATTTTGGACCTCGATGTAGGGTCATATAGGATTTGGAACATGCAAACAACCTTACTTGGGAAGAAACACTCATTTTTTTACCTGCAGTCATTTCCTGTCGATTATTTTGAACATTTGGTGTTTTGAAGTGCCTCTAACCCATTTTTGCACATAAAAATATATTTTGGCGGCCATTTTAGATCTCAGAACAGGCGCCACTTTGATTTTGATACAAGCTTACAAGACATAATCAAGTGTTAGATGTATTTGTTATAGCTTATAGCTCCTAAAGCCATTACCCAATAACATTTTGAACATAATGTGTTTACAAGATAATTTGAGACCATTATAATGAAAATATAGTATGGCGCCCATCTTGAATATCTCGCTTGAGGCCCATTTTATTTTTGGGAACATCCGAATTGTGTTTAAGAGTCAGTTATATAAGGAACCTAAAAAACTTGGTTTGATTCACTCCTAGGGGTTAGGGTGCAGAGGAGGTGGTCCTGGATCCCTCACGGATTAATGTACGTTTCCTTATTAATATGCTGATCACCTTAATACTGAAAAAGGGGCGTGGTCTATGAATTACAAGGGCGTGGTTTATTATGTTTTATTAATCCTATTAGCATTGTACACATCAAGAGCTTAAATTTGACATTATAACTTGATATGTTTATTGTGATTCTCATATTTTGCGTATGACAACCACCCTACGAAAAAGGGGGCGTGGCCTATGACGTAATTAACAAAGTCGAATATCTTAGCACGCCTATCATTTGTTACCCCTAAGCAATGCCTGACATTATTTATGCCATAATTATTTGACATTGTTTGAGGTTGTTTTATTGGGGACTCGGAAGTAATCTTTCTTTTCTCGTTTTGCAGAAAAAAATACAAGGTTTAGTTTCATAGATATTGAATTTTGAAATACCGTATTTGACAATTTTTTCGAAGGAATAAAACTATTAGCTCCCCGGGTATAAGCTTTCTTCATTGTTAGTATTTGTATTATATTTATCAAAGAAGTTATATCTGATTGAAGATAATTATGTTTCCAAACATAGAGCAACTTTGTAGTTCATTTGAATCAGAAAAAGAAAGAACCCAGTCTTTAGAAATGTGATTCTCAAAATAGAATTAGTAGACTTAAAGAAATTACACATTTCATTTGTAAATTCTAATACAAAATGACCAGTGTTTTTTATTACAAATGAAATATTCCTTTCCTCTCTATCCAGTCATCAACAATCCAGGAAGTAGTCGAAAGTTCGTATTTTGTGATGTTAATAAAAATATTGAAATTAAATGATACTTTGGTTTGCATTTAGAAATATTAATTGTCTTCAAGTGAAACCTAGAATTTTAGCAAAACCTTTTTATGTGTCTTTTCTTGTTGGGTTCTATGGATCATAGGTAATATCACAAGGTGGATACAAAATCAGTTTGTTGCAGGAGTGGAGGTAAAATGCATTACAGAGATCAAATTTCAAAAATTGGTCAAATTTTGATTAAAACCATTTTAACACGTTCCTCTCATCGCAAGGAAGCAGAAAAAGTATATAAGATCCATCTCTGATGAAGGGTTTTTGAGTTGTATCCAAAAATAAGAAAGGTAATTACACGCGTAGGAAACTATCCCTAAACAGTGAAAAGAAGCATTTCAGACAACTACGCATGACCGACAGCCAATAGACAAGCAGTTACATTAACACCTGCTTCCAATAATCATGTTTTGCATACTTTGTATTTCCTGGGACACTAAATCAAGGAGGATGAATATAGGAGATGGCACTTCGCAGAAATCGTGGTTCCAATTTTTGTTTAAATTCCTGCGTCCTAGGTAGGAAAGAGGGCGGCATTTAATCAGATTTACTTTTTTAATTAATTATTATTCATTTTTTTCACTGTGAATAAAAACTTTTTAGCACAACTGTCTTTGGCAGGACTCGAACCCACAACCTCCGGATCTCACGACTGGCTCTCTCTAAACGACTGAGCTACAGAAGCATTGCATGATAGAATCGGTAAAATTAACATCAATATACATTATATCAACTTTAAACCCCGGACAAGAATTATACAAATTGACAAATCTTGGTGAATAATTGTAGAAGAAAAGTAAAAGAAAAATATAAATGATTTTAAATTCCTCCCACGTCTAAGAATGATTGTATTATATCACCTTTATAGTCTAAAGATTACACGGGAGATTACATAATTGTCTCGCGTCGTCTTGAATTTGGTAGTCCTTTTCAAGCCTTGCCTAATGTATAGCAACAACAATGATATTCAAGGGCATTAAAAGCAGTCTAGCATAACGAAGGTCGTTGATCGAATTTCATTATTGATCTGACACCTGGGCCAATGTGTCAATCAACACAATGTACATTGTGAAAATCACACTTTGATATGGACAATTTCTAGCGTCCTGGGTGAGTATAGAGGGCGTATGAAATTGGAGCCCCGAATGACGTCATCAGGAAAAAATCGTTAACCAGCGACCATTGAGAAATAGTAATCAAATGAGCTGTGAAATATAAGGGGATAAAGTGTCAGGGGCCTGACTAAATCTTTCCGGACTTCCCCGAATGGCAAGAATTGTTTTGGATATATAAGACAATCAATCAAGTCTGACGCTATGATTTGAAATTCCCTATTCAACATGTTCAATTGAAAGCACCGTCGTCTGTCATGCGTGAAACTTCGAAGTCCGTTTCAAACGGGTTTGATCTCTACGTCCGTTGCGGTTTGATCATCTGTGAGAGCAGTATGGTAAAACCCTAGAAGACTACAGTAAACGATAAATCCTGTATTCAAACCACATTTTGATCTACAAGTTCAACACGTCGAGATATCAAGTTGGTTGATTTACCATCCTTATTCAGTTTTTATTCTATTAACAATTTAGAAAAAAACCGGGGGAGGGGAACTGATATTGGTGTCCGGGTAACCACCCAAATTCCGAAGGTGACCCTATGTGAGACCAAAAATTGACAAAAATGGGTGAAATGATACCCTATCTGAGACCATAAATCTACCATATCTGTTTGAATGGATACCCTATCCGAAACCATAACTTTTGAAATGATTACCCTATCTGAGACCGTACGCAAATGTGACGAAATATTTAGTACAAGAAATAATTGGTAAAATGTAATTGTACACCATTTGAACACTCTTAAGAAGTGTTTCTAGGTATTTGAAGCACTTTTATTGTAATTTAAGACACCATTATCATTAATTCAACCATTCTGTCTTAGTTTGATACCCTATCAGAGTCTTGAAAGACAAATTTGATACTCTATATGAGACTTTCAGACTGCCAGGTCGATTTTGATACCCTATATTGCAAGTCTCGAGACTTGTCCAGGTCTCACCTTTTTGGTAACGCGGGTGGTTACCCGGTCAGAATACCCAGTTACCCCCCACCCCCGGGAGAAAAAAATACGAGATATTCTGAATAAAATCGTATATCTTCAAAAACAAGTGAAATGGACGTCACTTTTATTTAAATAACCAACAATTTGAAAAACCACTAATTCAATAATGCTCATATCTTTGCCGATTGTCGCTTAAATTTCACCAAATTTGATGTTCTTGGGTATTTTGTCATTTAGCTTTTAAAGTTAGACCGCCTCTCTAGGAAAGCAATCAAATTTCATACAACTTAGTCTGGACTCAGCATCATCGTATCCTGATTACCACTGAATTCAATGTGTTACAGTGATCACATGATGGGCCTATGGGAGTCAAAAAATTAAAAGTGTCAAATTTGTTTTAAAATGGGTTGGTCTTTAAATGTTCGTCTTGCAAAACTGTCTACAGTAATATTTTCCAACGTCTTCGATCAATCGTTTCTATGGTATCAAGCAAAGCTCCTTATTTCCAGTTGGTGCAAATAACAAGAACTTTATCTCGACATTTAACCATAGCAACGGTTGATCGTAGATATTGGAAAATATTATACTTTGTACAGACAGTTATGCAAGACGAACATTTTGATACCATTTTAAACAAAATCGGACACTTTTGAAATGTTTGACTCCCATAGGCCCATCCCATGACCCTGGTACGATATTTTAGGTTTTTGAATATAACTCTTGTATCATTTATCAGAGATGGGTCAAAGTACACTTTTCAGCTTCTTTGACTGATGGGGCTAGATACGAATTTCCTCCGACTAATGAGGCTTAAGAGGTACACCCATTTTTGGGCGTAGTTTTTGAAAATAGAAAAGTAAAAAAATCACAATCGCACACACGACTCATATCCATACTGCCCATATCGATATGAATTTCAATTTCTCAACAAAAATAATTTTACATGACGTAATGACACTGTTAACGATTTTTAGTGAAAAAACCACTGTTGGCCTTATTCTTTTCCCCCCGAGTTCGACTCGTTTCCCCGACTTTCCTCGTTACTTGGGGGAGGGGGGCTCTGAAGCTCCCAGAACCACCCCCTCCCCCCTTTGCGAACGCCACTGTGATCAAAGGAATATGTTAGAATGGTTTTGAACCAGATATAACAAATTTTCAAATTTGACCCCTGCAGGGTCCCATGCAACAGATTGATGTTGTGTCCATCCTAGTGATGTTACCTAGAGAGGGGAGCGTGGCCGAGCGGTTAGAGCACGGGTCTCGTAATACAGAGGTTGCGGGTTTGAGCCCCGGGCCAGGCGGTTTACGTCTCCTTGTTTCCTTGGGCAAGAAACTTTACTCTAATTGCTCCGTGGTTCGGATAGTCACGTTAAGCCGTTGGTCCCCTGTGCGAATGCTCCTTCTTGGGGCGCTGCATACAGTGTATACCTGGTGAGTCTATGGTCCATAGGATCCACCTGGATAGAAGACATTAAAATAACTCCAGTTGAACATAAACATGTATCGCTCCCTATACTACAGGAATCACTATGATAACACACACAAACACCTTTTTTCAGAGTAACGGTATACATATGTCAGGCATCCAACACATCAAAAAAGAAGACCTCCACTTGTTAAATCGAATAGGAAGTGGAGGGTTTGCCACTGTGTACAAAGCAAGACTTCATGGTCAAGAAGTAGCTGCGAAGAGACTGCATGAACCTGACAACCATGAGGTGGAAGTTCTTTCAACATTAGATCACCCACATATTGTTAAGCTTATTGGAATATCAGAGGATAATTTGGACTTCTATTTGGTTTTAGATCTTTGTAATGGTGGTTCACTTCGATCCTATCTTAATCAGAAACGAACTGAAAATAAACTGCTTTCAACAGATAAGATTTACAACTGGGCACAGCAAGCTGTTAGACCTCTTCAGTATTTAAGAGAGAGGAGTCTTGTTCATAAAGACATCAAATCTGAGAACTATTTAATAGGAGATGGCGATGTCTTAAAACTGGCCGACTTTGGTATCACAAAGAACATCAAAAGCACTATACAAAATGCAACACAAAGGTGCTCACCAGCTTGGAGTGCTCCGGAATTACTGAAGGACAACATCCTTTCTCCGTCTTATGACATCTCTGCCTACGGGGTGATTGTCTGGGAGTTGTGTACAACATTAGTTCCATTTGAAGGCTCCAGTCCTGACCATATCATATGGCGAATATGCAAAAACAATGAGAGACCACCCATCCCTGAAAATTGCCCTAAAACCCTAGCTGATTTGATGAGAAAATGCTGGGAGGTTGACTGGAAGAAACGACCAAGTGCAGATGAAATACTGCAGCTGGTAAGTGCTGGTATAATTCTTGTGATTTTCTTATGTACGTACCCTGGAGAAATCGAGTACAATATTATAGTACAAGATTGAAATGTGCACATTTGGAACATCATTCGAGTACGCCTTAAGTACAAAAATGATGTTCCAAATGTGCACATTCTAATCTTGTACTAGAATTGTACTCGATTCTCTATCTCTAGAAGTACTTTTAAATGTATATTTGACCTAAATCAGACTTCCGTCATCATAGATAGTGGAGTGCCATAGCCTTTACACCAACAGGGCTAGCACAACTATACGCCGGGAAAGTAGTGACGTCATATTTATGATAATTAGCCTAACACGTCCGATCTGGTTCCAAACAAACGATCATGTCCCAAGGACGTTTTATATAACTTCCTTGTCATGTCCACAGATCATACGTATTAACAGCATGGGGTACGTAAGCATACAAATCACTGATTTTTCTCGGTTGGAAAACAAAAATAACGACAGGGGTCCCGTCCTGGCGTTTTATCACAACCTTCAGCATAACGGGCCGACAGGTTTTCCCTTATTTTTGTTTTAGACGAATAGCGGAATAGCTAAGATGAATGATTCACCAGAATCGTTCAGTTTTTGAAGAAAGCATGAAACTTTGTACACGGTATCTATGATACCCAAGGTTCATGAAAAGAAATGGATACAAATATTTTTCTCCCTCTGATGGCCGCCATTTTGAATTTAAATATGGCTGCCTTAATCCCTATATTTTTGCCCATATCTCCTGTTCTAGCACACCTAAGACCAAAATTCAAATGCCTTTACCTATGTTTTCTATGCCCAACAATATTTTGGGAGTCACAGAATTTATGCCAAGCCGTCATAATTGAATTTCAAGATGGCCGCCAGGTGTTTACACTACACCTTTTATCTCAATTTCAATATTAGTATACGGGCTTCTAGGGTCACCCATACCCGCAGGCACAAGCAACTGTTATGTATTTCTCTTAGCAAGGGCCCACAGCTATCTAAATCTTACCTTGTTACAATTTTTTCAAAAAAGCCACAATAAATAAATAGCATAGTTTCATTATAAATAAAAACCGATTAAAGTCACTTGTAAACCCACTTCAATATCAACTTCCCTCTTTCAATCAAAGAAGTTTAACAAACATATTGGGATTAAAATTAGATGGTATATATGTGTATATATATGTTTTTAATTCACAATGGCGGACAAAATGGCCGCAAAATATCATATTTTCAGGAAAATTGCCCGAAACAAGCCTTTTTAACACCTTTTATCATTAACAATCAGTACAAATGTGGGATTACGATAATATTTTTGTCAGAACGCATTATTCACATTTTCAAATGCAATATGTTGCCCATAATCAGCTCAAAAATGATTGTCAAAATACAATGTTGTTGCTCAGAATTGGGCTAGAATGGGATTGAAACGGCCTTCAATATATCTAAAATTTTAAAAATCAATTGCAACTGTGTTGATTACATGTTATAAATCCTAACATCACTTATAATGACTTCCAAAATGGCCGCAAAAATACATTTCTTGAGCCCAAAATACACTATGGTGGCATTTAAACTAAATATAAAGCAATATTACTATTCAGAATGATCCATGGAACACGGTTTTTACAGTAACAAGTGACCCAATTATACATAATTTGTGTTGTAAGCATGTTTCAAATTAAAAATGAAGCTCACAATGAAGTCCAAAATGGCCACCAATATATATTCCAAATGGCTTAGACCATCATTAAAGCGATTTTG
The DNA here is from genome assembly GCA_000969725.1 of Ophiothrix spiculata. Lineage (NCBI taxonomy): Eukaryota > Metazoa > Echinodermata > Ophiuroidea > Amphilepidida > Ophiotrichidae > Ophiothrix > Ophiothrix spiculata. The sequence continues at coordinate 13,592 of JXSR01S003286.1, forward strand.
AAATTATTCCAGTAGCATTATAGATCATTTATCATTTAAATTAAACAATAGGAAATGTTTTAAAGATTATAACAGGAACTTTTACCCAACCGTTAGGTTGTAACCATGTTTCAAATCCACAATAATACCAAAATTAAGTACAAAATGACTTCTTATAACAACATTTTTATGCCCAAATGGCTTAGACCATCATTAAAGCGATTTTGAAAATATTGAAAATTTGAATTTATCAGGGAAGTTGTTTTGAGAGTTACAATATAAATAAATATCCCTAAAATGTTGTTAACGTATATATATTCTAATATAACAAGGTCAAAATTTACCATGAAGCTGAGAAAAAATGCATTTGGCAGCTCTTTGGTAGCCCTTATTTTCTCCACCAAATTGAATTGAATGACAGGACAATTCAATTAAAATTGCCCTTTAGAATCCCTCTAAATCATGTGGCCCTTATTTTCTCCACCAAATTGAATTGAATGACACAATTTGGTTACATTTGCCATTTTGAATCCCTCTAAATCATGTGGCCCTTATTTTCTCCACCAAATTGAATTGAATGACACAATTCGGTTAAAATAATTATTGCCCTTTAGAATCCCTCTAAATCGTGTGGCCCTTATTTGCTCCACCAAATTGAATTGAATGACACAATTCGGTTAAAATTGCCCTTTTGAATCCCTATAAATCAATATTCCATTGATTTTTTTTCAAATACAGTTTTAAATGCTGTCTTCATAGTGGTGTAACTTATTTGAATATAAATATTTGCATTTGGGTGGTCATTCTGTTCCTTACTTTGGCACCATTTTGGATTTGAAACATGTATTCAACCTCAATTGGGAATGTCATGTTGCAATACCTAAAATAATTTTCCATCGATTATTTTGAAAAATGTTTCTACTGCAAACTGCAGTTTAAATGTCACTCTTACATATTCTTTAGTTTAAAATTACATTTTAACAGTCATTTGGGTCTACTTTGGGACCCGATTGTGGCCTTAATGTTTGATTAGATATGTACTAGCAATTCAGTTTACGGATATTTGTGTCAGTTGTTACCCTACAAGTCACTTTGTATAGATCATTTTGAATAATGCTACCATAGCCCATTTTAGCGATAAAATGTATTTTTAGATTTCATATGGACACCATTTTGAATTTGTAAAATGCAATTTTAGAAAGAGTGTGGCTTAATGTTATCCTAATACCATTTTGCATGAATAATTAATTATTTACTATTTTTACGCACTTAAGGATGTTTTAATGCCACTCTGGTCCATTTCTGGGTGGCAAAATGTATTGTGGCAGCCATTTTAGATTTCATTACCGGAAACGTTTTTAATTTGAAATATGAGAATGACATAATGATCATAATGATAATACTAATTTGTAAATGATATCAGGTTATACAAAGGTGATAAAGAGCTTTTTAGTCAATATTCATGAATATATACTCTTTTACAATCATTTTGGTTGCCATTTTGTAGTTTGACCTTATCCCCAATGTCTAATTGTTTCCCCCAATGTGTTGTTTAACTCCAGAAGCCGTTTATCAATGCAAAAAGTTGACATCAAGTGGTTTATGAGTTACTATGCTGTTTACAATGTTTACAAATGTGCCATTTATTTTAGGCTGCCGTTTTTCTAGTAAAAAGCGCCCTCATGGCCACATTCACAACTAAAATCTCGACAAACAAATTGATTTGGATAATTAAGGGTCCTGAAACAACAAAACGTGTGTGCCTGTGCCTAACTGGTGGATGAGGATATGGTATCCTTAGTCTAACTATTGTAAGGAACATAGTGTACGTAAAACACACGGCAGCCATCTTGAAATCTAATATGATGGTCTCAAACATGAATGCTATTACTACTAACATCATCCTAGACATCAAAAACATATGTAAAGGCGTTTTAATTTTGG
>JXSR01S003286.1:32412-43779 GCA_000969725.1 Ophiothrix spiculata
AAATAATTTGACCTTTTTTGACCCCTGTGACCCCATATGACCCCAGGTATTATTTTAATCCGATAACTTTTGTGGACAATGTCAAGACGTTTCATGTCCCCAAATTTCATGACCATACCATGTAATGTACATGAGTTGAATCTTTTTTCGTGAAAATCAAGTTTTTGACCCCTTGACCCCTACGTGACATTTGAGGGGTCAAGGGTCAGGTGACATAAATGGGAGGTGACCCTGGTCCCTTCACCCAAGTTTGGTTTGATTCGGACATTGTATGCCAGAGATATGAGACATCAAAGTGTTGCCAGAAGAAAGAAAGAAAGAAAGAAGATTCTTAGAAATACAGAACACAGCTGCCAAAGGCAGCTGTGTAAGAAAGAAAGAAACAAAGAAAGATTCTTAGAGATACAGAACACAGCTGCAGTGCAGCTGTGTAAAGATTCTTAGAGATACAGAACACAGCTGCAGGGCAGCTGTGTAACTAGATCTCCCAGGAGATCTGAACACAGCCACAATGCATGATATTTGATATGTGAATTAATGTGTGAAATGTTCATGGAGTATTAGTGTTTACTACTGGTCTCAATATTACTACCGGTACCTTCATTTCCTCATATCACTGTAAAATTCATTTTAAGGAATTCTAAAGCCAATTAGAACATCTTGAAAACTCATCTTTGACCCCAAAAGTCAAATTCAAAGGTCAAATTATTAAAAAATATTTAAAAAACGGTATCTGTCATGTAAACGATGGTAGAATTAGTATACTTGCATAGATATATTGCTAAAAATATGTTCAGAAATATTTTTGCTCCCTATCAATGCAAGGAGAATAATTCTGTCATCTTTAATTTGGCAGATACTGATTTTTGATGATTTTTTAAAATATGACTCTACTGGTGACCTTTGACCACTAACGAAGTGTTAGATATCGAGGTGGCCATGAGAGCTTTTGATCGCTGCTTCAACATGAACAATTTGACACCCTAAACTTTTGAAATCATACAAAAATGAAAATTTGACCTATGACTCATGAAGTTTGACCTTTGGGGTCAAAGGTCACTCACATGTGTTCTGTAATTTTTTGCAACCTATCTGTGCAAGTAAAATAATTCTGACACCTTCAGCTTGGAAGATATTGATTTTTGATGATATTTTAAATTGGACCTTCCTGGTGACCTTTGACCCCTAAAGAAGTGTCATACCTCAAGGTCATCATGACAACTTTTGACCGCTGCTTCAAGACGAAAAATTTGACACTCTAATTTTTAAAATTGAACAAACTTGAAAATTTGACATTTGAGCTGTGAACTCTGGGGTCAAAGGTCACCAACATGTATTTTTTGTTATCCATCTGTGCGAGTAGAATAATTCTAACACCTTCAATTCGGAAGATACTGATTTTTAAAAATTTGTCCTTTCTGCTGACCTTTGACCCCTAAGAAAGGGTCGGACGTCAAGGTCACCATGACAACTGGTGACTGCTGCTTCAAGACGAACAATTAGACACCCTGATATTTGAAATTGAACAAACTTGAAAATTTGACCTTTGACACATGAACTTTTTTGAAAAATTCAAAGTAGAATAATTCTGGCACCTTTAATTTGGAAGATACTAATTTTTGATGATTTTTTAGATAATTTTAAAGTAGAATAATTCAAAATAGAATAATTCATGTCCCCAAATTTCATAATAATACCTTGTAACGTACTTGAGTTGAAACCTTTTTAGTGAAAATCGTTTTTTGACCTCAGATGACCTTTGAGATCACCTGGGTCATGTGACATAATTTGGCTGACCCACTGCTACTTTGGACCAAGTTTGATGGTAATCAGCCATTAGACATTGGAGATATGGATGATCAAAGTGTTGAAAGAAGAAGAAAGAACTAGTCATGCAAAGACATGACACACGGAACATGTTTCTCAAGATGTTCTAAAGTACATCCCTCAGGAAGTCCTAAAGTACATCCATACCAAATTTCATGTCAATCGGAGCATTTAGGTAATTTGACTGTTGACCCATTTCGACCCTCTTAAGACCCCCTTAAAGACCTCGGATGATTAAAAAAATATGTTTATGTCGCTTAGGATGTATTAAAGTACATCCGTATAAAATTTCAGATCAATCGGAGAATTTTTAGAATTTGACCTTTTATCCCTTTGGACACCCTTCATGACCTCGGATGATTTAGATACTCTGATATATGTGACCACATTTTCCCTCTGCATTTTCCGGGCTGGGGACCGGCAGTGGCTGCATTAAAAATGTTGGTCTAATCTATAAGGGGCCACTTTAACATTCAATCGGTGACTGACCGCTCAGAACACAGGTTTTAGGTTGTTCATAACAATATAGGAGCTGGTCATAACCGGCGGTTCCGGGTGGTCTAGCGCCGGTTGAGTTTTGAAGTGGCCCTAAAACAGATTTAGAAATCCATGAGGGTACAGTGGCACCCTATGGATAAACAGATGCCTATTGTAAAAATTCGGGGTAAAATTGCATCACACTGTAAAGGCATAGGAAATCATTGGTCCGTTCTCTTCATTAAGTAGCTGTTTGTTATTTGTAAGTGCTTTCAATACTTTTCGGGTTTTGCTTTTGGTATTGTTAGTTTTATCTTGTAGCAGGTTATTGGAACAATTGAAGTATTGTAAGGACCAAAAAAGTTGCTTTGAGGGCATTGCATGAATAGACTCCTTCATGGGGTATGCATGTTATGCAAGTATTTGTATGACTGATTGATTGATACATTGAGGGGTTTCCGATAAACATATAATATGGGCTTTTTAATTTCCGTGTTAGTTTTCATGTCCTCTAAATGTGCATTCAAAATTTGTATATTATGACGCAAGACAATGACATTTGTGACATGATCTACATCTAGCAAAGGATTAGCTAACGACATACAGTATATACATATGGCACTGGGTCATCACGGATACACAAGTTTCAACCTTGTCGCAAAGTATGCGTTTTTTATCAAAATCCGTTATAGATATATTCCTTCAAGATGTTGGACACGACTCAATCCCGGGGGGGGGCACTGACATAGAAAGGTGATACGGGTATGTGCCGCCCTCAAGACCCCCTTTTCACGCCCTGTCTGCCGCTCCCTGAGACCCCCCATTTCAAGCACACCCCTTAGTTCGAAGCCTTATTTTCAAAAAATTTCAGTTCCCTAGCCTCATTTTTCGAAATTTAGTTCCCAAGACCCACATTTCAAGCAAAATTTCGGAAATTTTTGCTTCCAGAGCCAAAATTTTGCCCAAAAAACTAGTTCTGAAGGGTCATTTTTTGGTCCCTTCAGTTCTCTAGACCCCCTTTTCATAGTCAATCTTCCGTTCCCTAGACTAGGGTTTCAGATATCGGGGCCGCACATCCCTACCAATTCCAAAGTTGAGTACCCCCCCCCGGGGACTCAATGCGACATAATGCCATTGCCTTCTGCAGACCTTTCATTATATGACAGCTTGATCAGAACTTTGACCTTGTACCTTATGAATGGTTACGGCCCAAGACAGTTTCAATGGTATATTTGCTCTCTGGTTGTAAAGATTTTAACCTTCAATTTTCCAATTGAAATGACTCTTTCCTCGGTTTAATCATGTTAATTGGAAGGCATTGGTCGTAGTGTGGTGGAATAATTCAGTTGTTCTTGTCTTCCTTCCGATGAGATTGCTATTGTTTTGTTTTGTTTTTCAAAAAGTAACACAACTGTTGATGTTATGCGTCAATGTTGATTAAATCATGTTTTAAATTTATTTAAGTTGTTATTTTGGTATATAGTTACTGTTGCTCATCTAGTTAGCTGTTATCATCTGGTTAATGTTTGTACGTTGAAGTTATGTGGTTTAAATTTTATTTTCTGTTGATATACACATTTGATTGTATAGTGCATGACAAATCCTCTTCCTCCTCTGTTGTTTTATTAGGTGGTTACCACGTGCTTGATTACGTTTCCTTTGTGCATTTTCAGGATTTTGGTATGATTGTTTAGATTGCTCACGTGCTTGATTACGTTTCCTTTGTGCATTTTTAGGATTTTGATATGATTCTTTAGATTGCTCACGTTTCTTGTGTGCATTTTAGATTGCTCACGTGCTTGATTACGTTTCCTTTGTGCATTTTCAGGATTTTGGTATGATTGTTTAGATTGCTCACGTGCTTGATTACGTTTTCTTTGTGCATTTTCAGGATTTTGGTATGATTGTTTAGATTGCTCACGTGCTTGATTACGTTTTCTTTGTGCATTTTCAGGATTTTGGTATGATTCTTTAGATTGCTCACGAGCTTTAAGTCGTTTACTTTCTACAAAGGATTGTACGGCATATTGATCCTTTGATCGTTTTCTTTTTTGCTCAAGAATGTCATTTTGCTGAGAGGTAGATAGACTTTGGTACCATTTTTGATAGTTAGAAAGCTTTGAAGAAGTTGGAAATGGTACACACTGAGATTTCTTTTGCTGTAATAGATGCTTAGCAGTGCGTTTTGGTTCAATGGTAGTCCAAAAGGAACATCCGGGTTGATTTTGATACTCAGCACATGATTCACTTATTACTTTGATTTGAACAGCTTGAATTCCAAGGATAGCGTCACACCTTTTTACAAAAATAGTCAAACTAAAAACCGTGTGTTTTATAATTCATTTGTTTGTAACGGCTACACCTTACACCTTAGGTAGATAAAAGTATACATTTTCTGAAAGCATTTTTCCTGCAGAATTCAAAAATTTTACTTGAAATGACAAGGGGTGTAACACAGAGGAGTTATGTATCAGAAAATTACCAACTTTTTTTTCAAAAAAGTAAAATTTTTGAAGAATGCATTTCTGAAATTTGGTTCTTCTCACTTAACTTTTAGTTGCATATTTGAATTCTTCAGAAACAGAACTTTCTATTGACATATGACATTAAGTTTCATTGCAATGTTTAACATATTTTGCGCAAAGGTTTTTAGAAATTCACATTTTTTAAAAAATTTAAATATTTTGTCAACCAAATTGTTTTCATACTTACCCCTACCATCACAACAACACCATTTTTGGATTCCTTGAAGAAAGAGCTTTCTAGAAATGTATACTTTTCCTAGAGTAGGGAGGATACTTTTTCAAGTTATGACATTTTAAATGCACGGAGAGGCATTTTCTTGGAATTTTGACTTGTGCCGAGAGGCCATATTCTAATTAATGATGGTATTAATTACTAACAAAACAAAATAAAGATTTTTTAATGCAAAGAGCATGTCATATGAGTTGCAAACATCTACCATCATTTTACTTTTATATGTAATGTACTTTCTCCATATTTCACTAAAAAGCCAAATTCGCGGATCCTGATCCTCCTCCAGGATTATGGATTATGACCATTATTAATTTGGAGATAATTATTGTATTTGTGCAACAAATTTGATATGGGTGATTTTAAAGATAACCATGACAGTGATGTTGATTACGATTGTGAAGAATAAGAAGGTAAGTTTACAAATTGTAACGGTACCGGTATTGCATTCTACACATTTGTTCATCAATGTGAAAGCATTTGCCACAATATTGCATGTTATGTGCGGAATTTGTGAGATCAAAGAGTTAGGTTACCAGAACAAAATTCAAAAAAATAAAAATAAATAGGCCTAAATAAATTAATGAAAATAATAACCATGTCAAATAGGCCTAATATTTTGAAAGAGTCAAGACTTTTAATACACAATCAATATTAATAGGGACCGTTCACAAGCACGTGACTTGTAGGGGGGGGGGGTAGTCCCAAAGCTGGGACTTGCGGACCGTCATTTACTATTATCATTGGGTATTGTAATTTAACAATTGCAGAAAAGACAAATATGGAAGAAAATTATTGGGGACCCCTTTTTGGATCCAAAAAAATTAAGCCAGGGCCCCCTTTTTGCGACAAAAATTATAGACCTAGTGGTCAACCCAATAGAAAAGCCATGTGACAACCTCAAATTTTTACCGCAATAATTGTGGTAATTTTTTTTCAAGGTTGAAAAATGGATCGTCCCTTGTTATAATAAGGGGGCTGGCATTTTCTTCGGAAGGGGGTGGGCCCCAAAAATCGGAGAGACACTGCAATTTTTGTCATGACCCCCCTATCCGAGAGCGGAAATTTTTATGACCCCCCTACCAACACAACCCATTATTTTGTGCCCCCCCCCCCCGCAACATGTTGAAAAAATGAAAAATCAACTGAATGAAATCTGAATGAAATTTGACATTGAATATCGCAGGGGCAGTGAGTTTTAAGTTTGTTCTGACAATTGTTGCAGGGGGAGTCTGACGGGGATGTGCCCTCTCAGCAGTGCTCGATTTTAAGGGGTTTTACTTGCACAAATGCAAGTAAAATTTGCTCTGTGCAAGTGAAATTTTGCCAGTGTACCATTGAGTGCAAGTAAAATTATGAGTTTTTTAGCTTATTTTTGAAAGAAATTCTCATCTGTGCAAGTAACTTCAAATGTCAAAATCGAGCACTGCCTCTCAGCTTCATATTTTTTTTTGGAAATAGGACACAAAATGGTGCGATTTCGTGCATACTTAACCATGAATTATTGACATATTTCTCCAATCCAGCATACTTTTGTAAATTATTTGGTGACCCCCCCTACTTTTGATGAAATATTTTTATGCCCCCCCCCTATTTTCATGTCAAAAAATCTATGACCCCTAGTATATTTGGGACCCACCCCCTTCAGAAGCAAATGCCAGCCCCCTAAGGCTAATGTGAAGTGAAGGTCATAAACCAAATGTAATAATAAACATTGAGCTGGATGTTAGAGCCTTACAGACAGTGGCGGCACCACGGGGGGGCATTTGCCCCCCCTGAACAATTTTTTGCCCCCCCAGCTTGCCCCCCCCAGAACAAAATTCAGAAGCTTTTAGGCGCAAAATCTCTATCTAATAGCCGTTTTTATTGATCATTTTGACATAAAATGTAAAAATTTTGCGCTTCGCGCGTATTTCACTATTAAATATCATTATTTTAGCCAAAAATAGGCGTTTTTTAGCCAAAATAAACAAATTTTGTCCTAAAATGTTTACGCGCGCTACGCGCCCGTTACATTTTTAGTCCAAAAAAAATTTAATATGCCTTACTTTTCCCATAAAATGCACTGGATTTTGTTCAATGTCGCACATCCCCATATATATATCGAAATGAACATGTACATTATTTTTACAAGCTTACCAGCTATCAGTCATGCCCGGCAGCCATGTCAGTCAGAGTCAATCGTACCCAGCCCTCCGCGCAGCAGTTTGTGCTAACTCGGGCTAGTAATAAACCCATGTACCATGTGCCAGAAGGGTGAACAATCCCTCGTAAACAAGCCATAGATATTTCCACGTATATATGAATTTCGGTTCACATATGAATATGAATGTGAAGATTTGTTTCGTGCAGTTTAGCATTAATTCCTTTCACCATATTGTTTGTTTTTCGACCAAATTTGGTGGCTATATAAACTAACCGCGTCTACTAACTGGATATACATGTACACTGCAGGTCAAGTCGACCTAAAACAAATTCGGACCAATGCCATCTCGGCCCAATAGTCAACTCGGCCCAAGTCAAATACCAAATCGGCGCAAGTCATATACCAACTCGACCCAAAATCAATTCGTCCCAATGCCAACTCAGTCTCGTATTTCTCTGTGTTATTGACACTCAATCACATGTACAACGGCTTTAGGGCCCTGTAGGCCTGTATGTATAGATGATAATCATTTCCTAATTGACAAGTCAGAGTTTGTTGTTCATGTATAACAAATTTAACCATGATTAAACAGCTCAATCAACAACTGATATTAAAGTGTTGCATTTTTCAAAAGCGAAAAGGACCATTTCTACAAGTTGAACAAATTATTAGTCACCTGAATTTTGGAAAATAAATTTGGACATACTAAAGAAAACAGGGGAAAATGCACGTGATAAAATTTTACATTATAAAGAATATTGAAATATTAAAACAAATAATTGATCATTTATGTGATACGTTTTAGCATAAAAACAGGGCTCATAATTACCCCATCGATGTCGACATAATGACCCCAATGACTTATTGCAGCTTGGTTGGATTATCTTGATTGTACAATGGACCAAAATTTAAATAGGCCTACATCATATTGGGCTGAGGCGAATATTTTCAAACTCCCACAGCATTGTTAGTACTGGATAAGCGTTATTGCCTAGATAATTGGTTGAGCAAATATGAAGTACATTGACAAAAATGAAGAAGGGTAAAGGCTAGCAGACCAATAAGATAAAACGAAAGAATAGGACAAAGGTAAGACATTTTTAGGACATCGATGCAACTTTGCCGTTTTGGTGTCGCTCATGTTCGTGTTACTTGTTTAACGTTGTTAAGCCAATTACAAATAATTTGAGTGGTCTAGTTGATACATTAGTGTCACATTAGTAACATGTGTGAAGCTAAACATTTTAGCATGCCAGGAAAGTAGATAACGATTAATCTGAAAATGCAAAATCGTTACTTTTCCCCATGTCGCCAGCCATACTTTTTATGTTTTAAGTGCCCCCGTTCCTAAAATATTCGGGCATATCAAACGCATTGCACGCTATTTAACAGCCCGTAAGAGGTATTGATAATGACATATAAAGTTTAATTATATTAAGTATTTGATATGGCATAAGAGCTTTTTAAAGCATGTCGCCAATATTGCAAACAGATACGTAGTCTTAGTAGATTTTAAAATCGATAACAAAGTGTGAAAATGAATTTGTTGATGGATGATTCCGCATTAGGTTTATCAAATAAACTTCAGTGTTGAATATGTTATATAGAATTATATATTTACAGTAATGATTTACAAGGATATTAATATCAAAAAAAACCTATGTGACTGTCACGTCGCGACAGATACGAAACGCACATTTTGCTGCCTTCTCGCAAAACGCGGTACACTATGAGAGAAATACTACACCACAGTGTAGTATGTGTAGAGCTCCTAATTTAGTGTAAAGATCAAGTTTGTAAGAAAACTAATTTTCTCAATAATGAATATTAAAAAAAAAGATTCAAACAGATACGAAACGACAGATACGAAATTTAGGAATAGGGAATATAATGGTTAAAAAAATCAAGTATTTTTAAAACATCTCCCATGCACTTTTTCTTCTTCAGAAACCATAAGAGTTTATGATTTTGTATGTTTTTCATGAGTTATTAGTAGTCGAAATTTCAACATTTCTCTAACCAAAGTTGCACGATTTATCGGAGAATGAGCCGGAAAAAGAAAGCAAAAATGAACTTGGTGATTATGGGAAAAGATAGAAAGAAAAATGAAGACATGAAATACGGAAAGTGACCGTTGGGCCGATTTGGTCTTGGGCCGAGTTGGAATGGTAGAAAGTGGGCCAAGTTTGTAGATGGGCCGACTTTGTTATGGGCCGACTTGGTATGGGACGAGTTGGTAGTTGGGCCGACTTGACTCGACTTCCTCGCAAAACACGACCCGTGTCACGGAACTACTTTATTACGCGAATTGTTACGTTTATTCATGGATCCACGGTTTATTTATGTAGGCTCTACGCCCGGTGTAATGAGACTGAGTGTCCCCCATAACCAGGAGTCCGGGTCTAATTGAACTACACGGAATAAGTCGCAATCGATGATTTATTGATCGCACATGTACAAGTACGTTCTACACAGTTTAATAATAGGCCTAGCTAGGACATTTCAGTCACACGGACGCTGTATTTCATTACACCGGCTAGAGCTACGTTTACCGACTTTTGTTGCATAGGCCTACTTCTTCAGAGTATAGAGGCCCTGCATGTGACGTAGAATACCGTAAATATGGCGGATTGCTCAAATGCATTCAATAGAAGTGTGACCATTACCAAACACTTAATTATCCCATCAATAAAATGCACCATAATCAGTAGGTTAATTTATAGTATTTTGTTGAATGGACTGCGATGCGCCATATTTACGGGAAAGGTCATCAGTCCAAATCCTTTGTTTGGTATCAATCGATAAAAGCATGCAAAGCCTCTATAGTCAGCGGTATAGTCAGGGGCCATTTGTATTCTACTTCAATTATTGTGCCAAAGGTGATTTTTCACTTTCATGTCTTTGTTTAGGCCTACTCATGATTTATCAAATACAACTTGTTTCCGCCTTGTTTCCAATTCTCGTTGCTGTTTTTTTCTACCATTGAGGGTGCTTTTCAAAATGACCGCAAAATTGCACAAACACGTATAACAAATCGCAAAAAATCTAGGTCCTGCTATGTATAAAACAATATTGTGATATTTTTAACATCACAAAATGGATTTGAAAAATGTTACTAGCTCTTGATTACTACCTATGGTTTATCAAATGTGCTGAGGGCGCTTCAAAATGACCATCATAATACGTTTAATATGCAAACAGGGTCAATACTACGTACACGAAATATTCAAAATAAATTGAAAGGAAATATGGCTATGCGGTTAACAAAAGGGGCACTTCCTCCTAAATAAGGGTGATATTAGCATGTTTCAAATCTAATATGGAGCCTGTCATTGAGAACCAAAATGGCCGCCAAGGACATAAAGTACATCTATATCAAATTTGTCCTTTGACCCCGTTAAGACCCCCTTATTGGCCTCGGATGATTTTCAAAATGTGTTTATGTTACTCAGGATGTCCTAAAGTACATCCATATCAAATTTCAGGTCAATCAGAGCATTTTGAAAATTTGACCTTTGACCCCTTTTGACCCCCTTAATGATCTCGGATGATTTTTAAAATGTGTTTGTGTTGCTCAGGATGTCCTAAAGTACAACCATATCAAATTTCAGGTCAATCTGAGCATTTTGATAATTTGACCTTTGACCCCTTTTGACCCCTTAAAACCCCCTTAATGACCTCGAATGATTTTTAAAATATGTTTATGTTGCACAGGATATCCTAAAGTACCTTCATACCGATTTTCAAGCCATTTGGAGCATTTTGATAATTTGACCTTTGACCTATGAACCTTGACCTTTGGGGTCAAAGGTCCCCTAGATTTGTTCAGTATATTTTTGCCAATCTATCTGTGCACGTAGAATAATTATACCATCTTGCACTTGGCAGATATCGATTTTTAATTATTTTTGGGAAAAAATGACCTTTGACCCCTTTAATGACCTTTGATCGCTTAACCGAGCAAGACTTTTTTGCACTGATTAAAGTTAAGTCACATGACCAAGAGCTGTCATCATCGCGTTTGATTTGTCGGAGGAGTAGGCTTTTGTAAAAAATTACGTTTTTGACCCCTGTATCAAGGTCAAAGGTCAAACTGAGGTCAAAGTCACATGACATGTTTAAGCAAGGTCATTGGTCCTTCTGACAAAGTTTGGTTAAGATCC
>JXSR01S003287.1:11933-30121 GCA_000969725.1 Ophiothrix spiculata
CAAGCCGTAATTTGGTGGAGAGTGAGATGTCTTTATCACTCTAGACTCTCTGTAATTTCCCTAGTGCTGTTGATGCCAATAATAATCTACTTTTGATTTCGCTGGTGGAGTCGTTTGACGGTGTTAGTGTTACTCCCAAATACTTGAATCTGTTAACCTGCTTAAGTGGCGTACCATTAAGCTGGATCTTCACTGGGAGCTGGTCATCACGGGAGAATACCATAGCTTTTGTTTTAGGTATACTGATCTCCATCCCATATTTCTTGCTAACATGATGAACTTGCTCAATCAAGGTTTGCAGATCATCTTCTGAGTCAGCGATAAGAGCTATATCATCAGCAAAACGGAGGTGTTTTAATTTGTAGCCATCCACGTTTATGCCCAAGTTTTTACAGTTCTCAAATGCTTCTGCTAACATGTTTTCGAGAAATAGGTTGAAGAGGTCTGGTGATAGAAGACATCCCTGGCACACGCCAATTGTTGTTTCAAACCACCCTGTAAGATTGTGGTTAAGTCTAATGGAGCTTTTAGCCTTGGTATAGAGATCTCTGATGATGTTGATAAGTTTTTAGGTACACCATAATGAAGCATCACTGTAAAGAGGCCATCGTGCCGTACTTGATCGAACGCCTTCTTGTAATCAATGAAGACAGCAAAAACCTTCCCTTCTTTCTTCTTAAGGCGATGTTGGATAAGGAAGGAGCTTCAGGGTGAAGACTTGTTCAATTGTGGAGCGGCCAGGTCTGAACCCTGCCTGTTTTTCTGCTAGAATGGCTTCCACATAGGGCTTCATCCGGCTCCTTATAATTTCAAGAAGAATTTTGCTGGAATGGTTCAACAGACTGATGGTCCTGTAGTTCTTACACTTGGTGATGTCTCCCTTCTTGGGCATTGTGAGAATGATAGATTTTGACCATTCTTCTGGAATGCGTTCATTTATCCAGATGTCATTGAAGATATTGTGCAATTGGTCAATGATGCACTCACCACTATGCTTAAGCACTTCTCCTGGAATCTCATCAGAACCTGGGTCTTTTCCTGACTTTTTGACAGCTGCTTTAACTTCAGAATGGAGAATGAATGGCTCACTATCCAGAGTAGAACGGCTAGTCCCTGTATTTGATGGATGAAGACAGGACGGGTCAATGGTAGGCTGATGATAGTAGAGGGCCTTCCCATATTCAAACCATCTTTGTTCTACTTCAGCTGGATTGGATCTACGCTATTAGTTATGGTCTTGATGGTGTTGAAGACCTCTTTGCTCTTGTTCTATTGCATGTTCTTCTCCAAGATGTTACATTCGTCATTGAACCATTTTTCTTTGTCAGCTGTAAGGCCTTTTTTTAATCAGTCTTGTCAGGTGGTTGTACTCTTGACGATTGTTAGGATCTTGAATGGCTTCCTTCCTTTCCTTTTTTCATCTGTCAGTGCAAGAGTTGCATCGGAGATCCAGGGCTTCTTCTTTACTCGATGAATTCCAAGGACTTTATCTGCTGTCTCTTTGATGATTGTGGTGGTTTTTTTCAAGCAAAGAGTCTGCATTGGATTCATTTGTGTCTAGTTCATCATCAAGCAACCGAAACCTGTTTTGCAGTTTCAGCTGAAATTCATTTTCTGCACTAGGGTCATCAAGCTTGGTAAGGTTCCACTTCTTTCTCTTTTGGCCTTTCTTCTCAACTTTGAATTTCACCCTCAGTTTGGCAATAACAATGGAGTGGTCTAATCCAACATCAACACTTTGAAATGATCTGGTATTATCCACTGCTGATCTCCACCTATCTCTAATCAAGATCTATCATGTTCTTGGTCTTATGATCAGGTGAAATGTACTATTGTATTACCCTAGCTTTTTGGTTTTACCACATACGGCGCGTTTGAACCTGCACAATATTTATTAGGACATACTGTAATTCTATATATAAATTTTCGATAAATTATTCTCTTACTTTTTTTACAGATTACAGGAAAGGCTCAACTGCCTAAGTATTCTTGTAACCCATGATGAATGTATATTACATTGACATATCATTATATATGTCTATTATAAAATGAACAAAGTATGGGAACTCAAAATTTCGACGATTTAACAGTAAATATGTCCGCGCAATTGCATTTTGGCATAGCATATATTGATTAAACATTAAACAAAAAGTTGAATAAATTATCTTAGTGTATTTATTGCATTTGTAAAGTTCCTTGCACTACATGTTGTGACGTCTTTACAAAGATAAGTTGCCATGTAATATATCCAGCTCAATCACCAATCTGATCAGTGTGTATGTAGGTCTGATTAGAAATTCAATTTCAATTTCAAGATTAGAATTTAAATTGATTCTAAAATTAGTACTCAATTTGATCACAAAAACACGAATAATAGAAAATGTCGGCCTGTCACATTGCATTTTATGCAGCAAATAACTAGTTGGTACGTGAATAGTATTGGAACTGTCAGGTATTGCGTGGCTGAATCGTGGGGCTGTCAAAGATTCTGATTTTATTAAATCTAAAAAAATGTCAAATTGATGATAGCTATATCATTCAAAATGCAAACTGAAATTTCTTTTACAAATTCAAATTGCATAGCGGCTATGAGTTATCAAAATTTTGATACGTTATCAGGAACAATATAATGTTGAATCATTGCTAGGAGCCAAAAAAAAAATAAATATTAAATATTAACTTTGTGTTATCACATTTCTACCTAGGGAGCAAAACCCCCTTTTGGGGGTAAAACTGCAACGACAAAATTATTTTAATGTGTCCTATCTATATGGGTTCTATGGACCATAGGTTACATCGCTAGGGTGGACACAAAATCAGCAAGGGGCAAATTTCAAAATTGGTCAAATTTTGTTCAAAACCATTCTAACATGTTCCTCTCATCATATGGAAGCGGAAAAAGTATACTTTGACCCATATCTGATGAAGGGTTTTTGAGATATATCCAAAAATTTGAAGGGTAATTACAGGGGTCACATATTGGGCCTATGGGAGTGAATTTGTTTTAAAAGTGTCCGATTTTGTTCAAAATGGTCTCAAATTGTTCGCCTTGCAAAACTGTCTACATAAAGTAATATTTTCAAACGTCTTCGATCAATCGTTTCTATGGTATCAAGAAAAACTTCATTTTCAAATTGGTGCAAATAACAAACACTTCATATTGACCTGCAACCATAGCAACGGTTGATCGTAGACATTGGAGAGTATTACTTTGTACAGACAGTTTTGCAAGAGGAACAGCTTAAGACCATTTTGAACATTATTATGTTCTAAGAAACTTCCGTCCTATACAAGTGTACAGTAAATAAAATACAGATAAAACTGTGTATTGGCGTCATTTTGATATTTACCAGCCAATATTGTACGCGTATAAGTCACCCTCTGACGTCATATCAAATATCTGTCATCCTCTGACGTCATAAGCCCCTGGACTCGTCCATTTTTATAGTCACTGGGCATCCATTGGCTAAAAGTTAACATCACGTTTTTTATCGCGTTTTTTTTTTAGAGATTTACTGGTTTACACATATAAATAATGCATTCAAATTTTACAAACATAACTATTTACAAAATTTTTGCATTTAATTTGCAATATTTTGGTGTATTACACAGACTTCTAAATTTCTAAGATTTACGAACAATTTTGTAAAAATCCTAGTTTTTTTTTTCTAGAAACACCGTCGTCCTCTTTTCTACATAGTCAATTACGAACGGACGGAACGCTAAACTGAGGGAATTTACCTCCGATTTGGAATATTAGAAGGTAATTAAAAAGCTGGTTACGAACAATTTATAAAGGAGAAATGTAAAGAGCAACGTTTGAACTCAAAAAAGTTTTTATTGAATAGTGAATTTACGGCGAAAAACAATATCTGAAATTGATAATTCATGTCAGTGCAGACAGAACAGTTAGAGTACTTCATGTACGTGTACACAATCAACCACCTGACATGTTGATGTGACCAGCTTGGCAAGGTCAAGTTCGAATGTGGAATTTATTCGGTAACGGTCCTACGTGAGTTTGAATTAAATACCCATGTAGTGCTGTTGCCTCGTAGGTGTCCATAGATTTACTTCAGCAACAGACTTGCATTCAAGTTCCTCAAGTTTACCTGCATCATTCCACTACTCGAGTACTAAATTGCACTGACATTGCAGATGTAGGCATTGAGGTATGTACAGTAAAACGAAGTTACAGTTTTTATTCGTATCACCCAAAAACAGTTGGTAAACCTTGTCGAGTCAGATTCTTAGAACATAATAATGCTACAATTGGATGGCTTCTTTCAGGTGATACCTAAAAATATTGGATTCGCTACATGTTTGAAAAATATCGGACTCCGCTCCGCGACGTCCGATATTTTTCAAACATGTAGCTCAACCAATATTTTCAGGTATCGCCTTCAAGCCATCCAAAATTATATCAAAATCGGACACTTTTGAAATTTTTGACTCCCTAAGCCAATCTCATGACCCACGGTATGACCTTTCATGTTTTGGGATATAACTCTTAAAACATTAATCAGAGATGGGGCAAAGTATACTTTTTCTGTTTCGTTATGATGAGAGGAACATGTTGGAATTTTTACCCCCCTCCCCCATGCAACAGACTTGTTTTGTGTCCACCCTAGTGATGTTACGAATGGTCCATAGCACCCATCTAGATAGGAAACATTAAAATAATTTCTCGTTGCAGGCAAGCCTGTTTTGCTCCCTAGGTATTTCGGAGCATTTGTTAAAATTATGTCATGTATTCTAATAGCTAAAAAATAGAAGTTTGAAAGATCACCATAAATATAAGTGAAAATTCTGTCAATCCAAAAGATACAGAGTATTATACGGCATGTGTTCATGTATTCATAACTCATTTTCTGTATTTAGAAATTGTAATCGTAAAGATTTCATTTCATATTAATCAAACTGGTTTAGTAAGAGCTCTAATTTTACATGTCAAATACTCCTGATAAAGATCTGATTATTCATGCGATTGTTTATAATGCGTGATCAGAATAATTGTGAGCATTATGAAGGGAAGCTTTGCAATATTTTTGATAACAAAATAACTATGTTGTGTAGAATTAAGTTAGTTACCTGGACGATATCAGAGAAGACATTAGGGGGGGGGGGAGGGGTCAAGTATAAAGTGCAAAACATCTTAGTCTAACACTGCGCCAACTTCCGAATTTGTAAAAGTAAAAACATGGAGTAGAGCTGTCCTTTATAAATCTTTTGAACGGAATTGGATAAATCATAGATCGGATAAATTGACGATCAGATGAATTTATGTAATACTGTTTTGTGTTTAGTTATTTTGGCATAATGTATTGCTACGAATAAACAAATTAATATAAATTCTTATTCAGTGGGTGTGGTTTATAATAAAATGAAGCAATCTGGCTGGTTCTTACTCTAACTCTGCCCATCCATTATGACACGATAGACGACAGGCAGCGCGTCAAGTTTGGAACATGTAAACAAATGCGAACTACTTTTTTACAGTGCTGCGTTTGAGACTTATAAGCAATTAACATTCTTATAAAGAGAGGTTTTTAATTTATGACATGAAAATAAGTCAAAACATCAATATGACATACTCGATTTTGAGTTGATACTGTAAATATCATAACATTTATTGGGTTCTTCCGACGGTCGACCGAGGCTAGCCTAGGCCTTCTCACTCACCTCGAGTCAAACACATCGTCATCATGCACAAACAAATCTCGAAAAGCTGAAATCGAATTATCATTATCGTAATACTAAATGGTCTCGTTATATTTTGAACTGAAATTTGTGTTGCAATTAGATGAGCAATAATGGCAAGCCTGAATCTGAGGCCGAGACAGTAAATTTCGCCCGGTGCAATGCAATGGGACTCGTAAGCATGGTAAGTTTGAATTACTCTTTCTGTTAAGCTTACAGCTGCTTACCTTGGTCAAATGTAGTGAGACATCAAGAATCGTCTTTCCAATGACACTGCTTTGCCTCAAGTTTGTGCATAAAGAAAGTAAAAACCGGAGTCATGACTTCAAGTCTTCCTCACAGAGCTTCTAACTAAGCCAAACCGTTACTGTAACGTTAACCGTGATGATGAAATGCTCAGGCTCAGCCTCAATGACAGTCATTTGACAGTGCCAGTGTTGACTCGGGAAGTCGTGTAGCCTATATGTAATGTTACGTATTCAGCAAACACACCAAGTAATGAATGCAATAAAATCTTCATCAAAACACATTTTATTTGTTTTAAATAAAACTATTCCAATCAGATTTTGTGAAGACTTTCCATGCCTGTTTATCTTCATGAGACGATAGATGACAGGCACTAAACAAGAAATCTTATCTTTTATTCTCTAATTACTCTAATTAATGTCATTCAAAATTCACAAAGGCAATGTTTCTATTCAAAACCTAAACCTTTGATTTCGACGTTACTGATCTGTATGTTTCTGGTCGATGATATTTTCACGTGACCAATCAAAACCATTTAATAACCTTTGAAGACTTCTGAGGAAAGTTGCAGTATTTTTCTAGTTTGAGATTTAGTAAGAATTGGATCATGAACGTTTTTAAACGATGAAAACTACAAACATGTGTTACTTTCTGTAAGTGATTTCTTTTGATCAAATTAAAAATAAAATGGCAGGCTTAATATACGAACTAGCAAGAATTATACTTAGCTACAATTTGAGAGAAAACAACAATTGCACACGTTATCTTAGGCAAGACGTCACTAGACTTCCTGTTCTCAATGAGAAGTTCTGTTTAGAAATACCCACCTAGAAATGTGATATAATTTGATCCTTGTACCTTAATTGTAAGTTTTAAATACTTATGTTTGGATTTGAATAAGAATAGAATATAAACATATACAAAATAAATTATTTGACCTAGATGGTCTAATTATCCATATATCACAAAATTC
The DNA here is from genome assembly GCA_000969725.1 of Ophiothrix spiculata. NCBI lineage: Eukaryota > Metazoa > Echinodermata > Ophiuroidea > Amphilepidida > Ophiotrichidae > Ophiothrix > Ophiothrix spiculata. The sequence continues at coordinate 18,853 of JXSR01S003287.1, forward strand.
AGTCGGTGAGAAGTTCTCACTCTGGTGAGGAAGTCTAGCGACGCCTCGCCTTAACTTGTGTAAAACACTTGAAAGAATGCAAGATGCTGACTGCTTCAGTACAAGTAGTACAAGGAGATTTGATGGTTTTCTTTTACTCGGAGTACCCATGTTTTGCAACTTTTTGTTTGCAATTTCCGAGAATAACTGAATATGGAACTGTAATAAGCATAAGTATCATTCATCAAAACACTAATCTTTTTCGACACCGTAGTGCATTTTATGAACAATGGACGCGCGTATGTTGTTTTCAAATATTATTTGTTTATTTATAACAATGAACTTCCACTAGAATACAAAGTTAATAAGATTTCCACCATGGTTGAAATAGGCATTATGGACAAGATTCCCATTTATGAGAAAAGCATTTTGCAGATCAGTGGTATTGAGTTAATCTATATACTTGAATGACAACTCAATTACTTATTTTGCTTGGTCATTTACGAATTGTAAAAGTGAAACAGATAGATGAATGGAATTAAGAAAAAGTAGAAAGTGTGAAAGAATAACATGATATTCAAAGACAAATATCACTGCATTTTTCTTAAGAAAATCTAAATAGGGAGTATAATCTTATTTGGCTTGAACATTCCAAAATACTTTGGGGCATTTTTGTCTAAATGACAACAAACATAGTATTATATTTCAAACTACATAAATTTTGCTATATTCCTTCATACATTCTGCATGTATCCATACCTGGCCTGTTTGACAATAATTCTTCAATATTTCATGATCCTAAGCATTGCCAGAAAGATATTGCTTCCGTAGATTCCCAATTAAATAACAACAATGTATCAATCCTCATCCGATTTCCATTTGTACAGCGATGTAGGCATGGGCGTAAGGAGTAGTAAAAACGTGCAAGTAATTTATCAAATGGTTTTCTATCTAACTTTATTAACTTACAAGGGCGGATACATTTAGGAAAAAATGAGTTCAAGAATATGTTTTAAATAAAGATAGTTATTTATTCAATGATAGCATTGACAAGAAAGTAAAGGTTTTGGCTTGAAGATTACTTTCCCAATTGGTTCTTGTTATCAGTGTGCCTCTAAATTTATTAATTTAAACTCTTAAAGAGAGTATATTGTTTCCATCTGCAACCAATGCTTTCAGGGAAATAACCGTGCGAAAAGAGCATACAAGTTGACATCGACGGCATTCTTAATACACTCAAGCTTTATTGATATTGCATGCATGTGTGAATTGTTTATTGACCACATCACCAGTAATGAACCTGGCAGCTGCAAATGAATTTGAAGACAAACGTTAACCTTTGAAAAAGGTAATCACTTTAGAAAGTCGTTGATAGCAACTGTGATTACATTTACAACCGATTTTGCAAAGTATATATTTGTTTAAACATTTATATTGTAAGCGTTTTCCTACATTCATTTTTTACGAAATGATTTTACGTCTGTTTTAATACACCAATCTTAAGCATGATTAAATTTTCGACAAGTAAAATTATTTCGGAAAACAAGGGATATATAATTTTTGAAATTGTGTATAAATCATGTAAAACCAATTATATAAGCAGTTCTTGATTTTCGTCAAAGGCTTTAATATCTAATGTTATCAGTACAATAGTTAGTTTACAACCTTCGTTTCATAATGACATTGGTGTCACATCGATTTCTAAACGTATTTGCAGATAGATTGCTTTTTTGATTGGTTGATTAACTGACGAATTGTCGTGAGACCATCTTAAAAATTAGATTGCGGGCATTCGCCAGGCTACCCAAGAAATAACTTCCTACAAATTGATGTTCAACTCCCTTTTTAACACCTCTTTCAAATTACTTTGCAGCTCAGTTTGTTGTTGACGTGTCTTTCCTTGGGCGAGTTGAGGTCTTGAGGCTTTGATTACGGTCTAGTTTTCTAGCCCCTTCATGTAAAATTGATTTTATATAGATGAGCTTTTGTAATAATGGTTTAACATGTACACATGTACAATGATTAACTATTGTACTATTTCTAATAATATTCTAAATCATTTAAGCTTAACCTTTTTTTTTGTAGAAAAGACCCATTTGTCTCTTTAGAATTCTTGCATTTCCTAATGTCATATAACATTTAACATAAGAATATGATATGAAAAGATATGAAATATTCGACGTCAATTTCAACGTAAAAAATTGGGGATTAAACAAACATTTCCGAGTGATATAAAATAAGATAAGAACAAATAGCTTTTAACCATGTCATCTTAGAATATTACCCATGATCATATCTATTTTAGCATTTTATGCACGTGATACACAACGTAATCTTCAGTCAACCATGTACCGGATTAGATGATCCTATTACTAGGCCCGGTTCTGATTCCACTATCGTATAGAATATTTTGCTTAGAATATTCTATGCTGACGACAAAATGACGTAGGTCATCGAATAAAACTGTGTGTTTTATTCGGTCACTACGTCATTTTGTCGTCAGCATAGAATATTCTAAGCAAATTATTCTATACGATAGTGGAGTCCTTAGTATTTTCTACCAAGGGTACTATGATGTGATCACATAGGGTTAAAGAGATAAGGATTTTACCGATTAAGACTGGATTTTCGTATGTTAACGCTTTGCATTCAAATAATTTGAAATTCAGAATAAATTTTATGTGTCTTAAATTTTAGATACATAAATTCAAATTGATGATTTTATAATATAGTTTGCTGTGTAACTCCCTTTCTTAACACCTCTTTCAAATCACTTTCCAGTTCAGGTTGTTGACGTAGAAATTATATCTATATTATAAAGTGTGAATATCGTATTGATCACATCAGTAGTAATGAACCTTGCAGCTGCAAATTATTTTTGAGACTCAGCAACATAGGTTACAAACTTTCTTTGACTCCGTTGACTTCAGGATTTTCATCACCATTTTGTTTAAATCTTGTGTTTCTTTAATGCTTTAGACGAATATTAATTCACTGTTCATAAGCATGATCAAACTTTCAATATTGATAAGTAAAGACATTAAGCATTTTTTAAATATGTGTATAAATCAGGTAAAAGTATATGTATTATTTGTTCAAAGGTTTTTAATATTTTTTGTTATCCTTTTAATAATAAGTTAATAACCTTTATGGAATAACATTTGTGTCACGTCGATTGCTAGACGCATTTTCAATAGATTGCTTTTTTGATTGCCATGTTTTTGATCCGTGACTAGGTTGATTAACTGGTGAATTGCCGTGAGACCAACTTGACAATTAAATTGAAGACATTCGTCAGGTAATTCACATAAATACTTTCCTACTGAATAATGTATAACTCCCTTTCTTAACACCTCTTTCATATTACTTTCCAGTTCAGGTTGTTGGCGTAGAAATTATATCTTCTTTTGAATTCCTCATGTCTAGACGTCATTATTAAAGTTTTTCCTGCAGGTGATTTGAGGTCTATTGGGCATTGATTAGGTATCTAGGGACCTTCTTCAAAATTATGAAAAATTCATTGTGTCTCTGATTTTTTGTGGACATTATTATATATGTTAAGATCTTTGATCTGTTGTTGCACTTATTTATATAACATTTCCGATAAATTATTCTTTTAATTTTTACAGAAAAGACTCAACTGCCTAAGTATTCTTGTTACCCATGATGACTGCATATTACATCAACAAAGCAATTATACACGGTTGCTCATATAGTTGGAATAAAAATATTTTTACCACTTTTTTATGCAAAGGTCAATTTATTACGAACATGTCTGAAAACTTATGTTGCTTTTGGTCAGATTTGATAGGTAATCGTGTTGGGCGTAAAATGGAACTCCGAATGTGATCAATTTTCTCATTTACTGGTAAGGGGGCAACAACAAAAATGGGTTAAAAACGGGATTTTTAGGTCAAATTTGATTTTACCCCGCCTTTGACCCCGCCACTTCTTTACTCAAGTTGAGTTGTCATATTGAATGTTTATCTGTAGTAGAGTGAGAATCAGGTGATTGAATGTCTTGGTCACGCTTGATTGCGCCAAGAGAATGCTTGGAAGCAAAGTACAAAATGATCCTCCAACGCCCCTCAATTTACACAAATACGGTTGTGGCGAACGTGGAATGGTTCCCGGCGGTATATGACATCTTAAAAGGTTTTGAAGATGTCATATACCGACAGAGACCATTTGACGTTCACCATATTCCTACTCAAAACTTCGACGATTTAACAGAAAATATGTCCGAGCAATATTGTATTTTGGTATAGCATATATTGATTAAACATTAAACAAAAAGTTGAATAATTATCTTAGTGTATTTATTGCATTGTAAAGTTTCTTGCACTACGTGTTGTGACGTCTTTACAAAGATAAGTTGCCATGTAATATATCCATCTCAATCACCAATCTGATAAATGTGTATGTAGGTCTGATTAGAAATTCAATTTCAATTTCAAGATTAGAATTTAAATTGATTCTAAAATTAGTACTCAATGTGATCACAACAACACAAATAATATAAAAAATATCGGCCTGTCACATTGCATTTCATGCAGCAAATAACTATTTGGTTTGTGAATAGTATTGGAACTGTCAGGTACTGCGTGGCTGAATCGTGGGGCTGTGAAAGATTTAGATTTTTAAAAATCTAAAATACAGTTTTCAAATTGATGATAGCTATATCATTCAAAATACACACACATTGAAATTTCTGTTACAAATTCAAATTGCATAGCGGCTACGAGTTATCAAAATTTTGATATGTTATCAAGAACAATATAATTAGTGGATAAAAGATGAGATTTATTGTTTTTCCTGTCATCTATCATATCATAATGGTTGGGTGTGTACATTATTTGGAGTAACGAGTGCCCCGAATATTTCATATTAATCAAACTGGTTTAGTAAGAGCTCTAGTTTTACATGTCAAATACTTCTGATAAAGATCTGATATTCATGCAATTGCTTATAATGCGTGATCAGAATACACGCGTTATAAGGGGAGCTTTGCAATATTCTTGATGACAAAATAATCATGTTGTGTATAATTAACTGAGTTAGTTACCTGGACGACATCCGAGATGACATTATGGGGGAGGGGTCAAGTATAAATTTAAAGCGCAATAAAACCTTAGTCCGACACTGCGCCATTCCGAATTTGTAAACGTAAAAACATGGAGTAGAGCTGTCTTTTATAAATCTTTTGAATGGAATTGGATAAATCATATATCGGATAATTTGACGATCAGATGAATTTATATATTACTGTTTTGTATCTAGTTATTTTGGCTTCATGTATTGCTACGAATAAACAAATTAATATAAATTCTTATTCACACTCTAAAAATTATTTACTCTTTGTTGAGTAAAAAGGTCACAGCTCATTGTTGAGTAAAATCTTACTCAACATTGAGTAAAGTCTTGCTCGGTTAAGTCAATATTACTCAATGTTTAGCACATCTTACTCAACGTTGAGCAAAGTTTACCCAACGTTGAGTAAAGTTTATCCAACGTTGAGTAAGAATTTATTCAACAAAATGAGCTGTGACCGTTGAGTAATTTTTTACTCAACAAGAGTAAGATAATTTTAAGAGTGCAGTGGGTGTGGTTTATAATAAAATGAAGCAATGGCTGGTTCTTACTCTAACTCCGCCCATCCATTATGACACGATAGACGACAGGCAGCGCGTCCAAGTTTGAGACATGTAAACAAATGCGAACTACTTTTTTTTACAGTGCTGCGTTAGAGACTTATAAGCAATTGACATTCTTATAAAGAGAGGTTATTTAATTTATGACATGAAAATAAGTCAAAACATCAATATGACATACTCGATTTTGAGTCGATAATGTAAATATCATAACATTTATTGGGTTCTTCCGACGGTCGACCGAGTCTAGCCTAGGCATTCTCACTCACTTCGAGTCAAACACATCGTCATCAGCTGATGCATGCACAAACAAATCTCGAAAAGCCGAGATCGAATTTTCATTATCGTAATACTAAATGGTTTCGTTATATTTTGAACTGAAATTTGTGTTGCAAATAGATGAGCAATATTGGCAAGTCTGAGCCTTAGACCGAGACAGTAACATTCCTAGAATGAATTTCACGATACCGGGCCCGGTACAATGCAATGGGACTTGTAAACATGGTAAGTTTGAATTACTCTTTCTGTTAAGCTTACAGCTGCTTACCTTGATCAAATGTAGTGAGACATCAGGAATCTTCTTTCCAATGACACTGCTTTGCCTCAAGTTTATGCATAAAGAAAGTAAAAACGGAGTCATGACTTCAAGTCTTCTTCATGACTCACAGAGCTTCTCACTAAGCCAAACCCTTACTGTAACGGTAACCGTGATGATGAAATGCTCAGGCTCAGCCTCAGTGACAGTCATTTGACCATACCAGTGTTGACTCGGGAAGTTGTGTAGCCTATATGTAATGTTACGTATTCAGCAAACACACCAAGTAATGAATGCAATTAAATCTTCATCAAAACGCATTTTATTTGTTTTTAATTAATTAACTATTTTAATCAGATTTTGTGAAGTTTTTCCATGCCTGTTTTCGCTTCATGAGACGACAGATGACAGGCACTAAACAAGAAATCTTGTCTTTTATTCTCTAATTACTCTAATTAATGTCATTCAAAATTCACAAAGGCAATGTTTCTATTCAAATCCTAAACTTTTGATTTCGACCTTATTGATCTATATGTTTCTGGTCGATGATATTTTCACGTGACCAATCAAAACCAAATAACCTATGAAGACTTCTGAGGAAAGTTGCAGTATTTTTATAGTTTGAGATTTAGTAAGAATTGGATCATGAACGATTTTAAACGATGAAAACTACAAACCTGTGTTACTTTCTGTAAGTGATTTCCTTTGAACAAACTAAAAATAAAATGGCAGGCTTAATATACGCACTAGCAAGAATTATACTTAACTACAATTTGAGAGAAAACTACTTATACTGTTGCACACGTTATCTTAACTTGTGTAAAAACACTTGAAAGAATGCAAGATGCTGACTGCTTCAGTACAAGTAGTACAAGGAGATTTGATGGTTTTCTTTTACTCGGAGTACCCATGTTTTGGAACTTTTTGCAATTTCCGAGAATAACTGAATATGGAACTTTGATAAGCGTAAGTATCATTCATCAAAACACTGATCTATTTCGACACCGTAGTGCATTTTATGAACAATGGAAGCGCGTATGTTGTTTTAAAAATATTTATTTGTTATTTATAGCAATGATCTTTCACTAGAATACAAAATTAATAAGATTTCCACCATGGTTGAAATAGGCATTATGGACAAGATTCCCATTTATGAGAAAAGCATTTTGCAGAACAGTGGTATAGAGTTAATCTAATAATAATATGATAACTCAATTACTTATCTTGCTTGGTCATTAACGAATTGCAAAAGTGAAACAGATAGATGAATGGAATTTTAAAAAAAAGTAGAAAGTGTGAAAGAATATCATGATACCGTATTCAAATACAGATATCACTGCATTTTTCTTAAGAAAATCTAAATAGGGAGTATAATCTTATTTGGCTTGAACATTCTAAAATACTTTGGGGCATTTTTGTCTAAATGACAGCAAACATAGTATTATATTTCAAACTACATAAATTTTGCTATATTCCTTCATACATTCTGCATGTATCCGTACCTTGCCTGTTTGATAATAATTCTTCAATATTTCATGATCCTAGGCATTGCCAGAAAGATATTGCTTTCGTAGATTCCCAATTTAATAACAGCAATGCATCAATCCTCATCCGATTTCCATTTGTACAGCGATATAGGCATGGGCGTAAGGAGTAGTAAAACGTGCAAGTAATTTATCAAATGGTTTCCTATCTAACTGTATTAACGTATGCACTAAGGAGCAAACTCCCGCCTTTGGTTCATATTATAACTTACAAGGACGGATACATTTAGGAAAGAATGAGTTCAAGAATATGTTTTAAATAAAGATAGTTATTTATTCAATGATAGCATTGACAAGAAAGTAAAGGTTTTGGCTTGAAGATTGCTTATGAGAATTATCTGGTTTTCGCAATTGGTTCTTGTTATCAGTGTGCCTCTAAATTTATTAATTTAAACTCTTAAATAGAGTACATTGTTTCCATCTGCAACCAATGCTTTCAGGGAAATAACCGTGCGAAAAGAGCATACAAGTTGAAACTGACGGCTTTCTTAATACACTCAAGCTTTATTGATATTGCATGCATGTGTGAATTGTTTATTGACCACATCACCAGTAATGAACCTGGCAGCTGCAAATGAATTTCAAGACAAACGTTAACCTTTGAAAAAGGTAATCACTTTAGAAAGTCGTTGATAGCAACTGTGATTACATTTACAACCCATTTTGCAAAGGATATATTTGTTTAAACATTTATATTGTAAGCGTTTTCCTACATTCATTTTTTTCAAAATGATTTTACGTCTGAGTTTAATACACCAATCTTAAGCATGATTAAATTTTAAGTAAAATATTTCGGAAAATAAGGGATATATAACTTTTGAAGTCTTTGTATAAATCATGTAAAACCAATTATATAAGCAGTTCTGGATTTTCGTCAAAGGCTGAAATATCTAATGTTATCAGTCCAATAGTTAGTTTACAACCTTCGTTTCATGACATTGGTGTGACATCGATTTCTAAACGTATTTGCAGATAGATTGCTTTTTTGATTGTTTTCGATCCGTAACGAAATTGATTAACTGGTGAATTGTCGTGAGACCATCTTAAAAATTAGATTGCGGGTATTCGCCAGGTTACCCAAGAAATACCTTCCTGCAAATTGATGTTCAACTCCCTTTCTTAACACCTCTTTCAAATTACTTTGCAGCTCAGTTTGTTGTTGATATAGAAATTACATATTATATCTTCACCTGAATTCTTTAGGTCTAGACATCATTATTGCTGTTTCTTTCCTTTTAGGCGAGTTGAGATCTTGAGGCTTTGATTACGGTCTAGTTTTCTAGCCCCTTCATGTAAAATTGATTTTATATAGATGAGCTTTTGTAAAAATGGTTTAACATGTACACATGTACAATGATTAACTATTGTAGTATTTCTAATAATATTCTAAATCATTTAAGCTCAACCTTTTTTTTGTAGAAAAGACCCATTTGTCTCTTTAGAATTCTTGCATTTGCTGATGGCATATAACATTTAACATAAGAATATGATATTAAAAGATATGAAATATTCGACGTCAATTTAAACTTAAAAAAATGGGGAGTAAACAAACATTTCCGAGTGATATAAAATAAGTTAAGAACAAATAGCTTTTCACCATGTCATCTCAGAATATTACCCATGATCATATCTATTTTAGCATTTCATGCACGTGATACACTCTGTAATCTTCAGTCAACCACGTGCCGGATTAGATGATCATATTACTAAGTATTTTGTTTGTGCCAACACCTAAGGGAACTATGATGTGATCACATAGTGAGATAGGTTAAACAGATAAGGATTTTACCGATTAAGGTTGGATTTTCAAATGTTAATGCTTTGCATTCAAATAATTTGAAATTCAGAATAAATCTTTATATGTCTCAAATCTTATTTACATTCAATAAATTCAATGACAAACATAATGCTCTCCTCGATTTTCATGCACAGCTTTCTTGCATAGTAAAAGTGACTTTTCACCTCTTCATTAATTTGACGTATCTGGACATTGAAATAAGCAAATTCGAACATATTAAACAACATTTTAAAAGCATGGGGTTTCACTTTATAATGATGTACTATTGTATTACCCTAGCCTTTTGGTTTTACCACAGACGGCGCGTTTGAACTTGCACAATATTTATTAGCGTAGAAGTAGAAGGACACACTGTATTTATATATATAAATTTTCGATAAATTATTCTTTTACTTTTTTACAGAAAAGACTCAACTGCCTTAGTATTCTTGTAACCCATGATGACTGTATATTACATTAACATAGCATTATATAGGCCTATGTAAATATGTCCGAGCAATTGCATTTTGGCATATACATTAAACAAAAAGTTGAATAAATTATCTTAGTGTATTTATTGCATTGTAAAGTTCCTTGCACTACATGTTGTGACGTCTTTACAAAGATAAGATGCCATGTAATATATCCACCTCAATCAACAATCTGATCAATGTGTATGTAGGTCTGATTAGAAATTCAATTTCAATTTCAAGATTAGAATTTAAATTGATTCTAAAATTAGTACTCAATGTGATCATAACAACACGAATAATAGAAAATATCGGCCTGTCACATTGCATTTCATGCAGCAAATTACTATTTGGTTCGTGAATAGTATTGGAACTGTCAGGTACTGCGTGTTTGAATCTTGGGGCTGTCAAAGATTCTGATTTTATTTAATCTAAAATCCAGTTGTCAAATTGATGATAGCTTTATCATTCAAAATACATACAAATTGAAATTTCTGTTACAAATTCAAATTGCATAGCGGCTATGAGTTATACAAATTTTGATATGTTATCAGGAACAATATAATGTTGAATCATTGCTATAGGGCCAAAACTATCAATAGTAACTATTAACTTTCATGTTAGTGGAGCATTTGTTAAAATATGTCATATATTCTTATAGCTACAAATAGAAGTTGAAAGATCACCATGGATATATGTCATGTCTTCATTCAATAACGGGGACACCCGAAATGAAAGTGATTATTAAATATAAACTACTTATTTTGTAAAAATTCTGTCAATCAAAAGATACAGAGTATTACACGGCATGTGTTCATGTATTCAGAACTCATTTTCTATATTACGAAGTTGTAATCGTAAAGATTTCATTTCATGTTAATCAAACTGGCCTTGCGTCACAAATAGGTCCTTCAAATATCATGGATTTGTTACATATCACCCTAAAAAATGGTAGAAAACATGCATTTTTGCTATGACTTCTTTACGTATTTGGGTACAAAAAGTGAACTTCTCATGATTTTAATTAATGAAGTTATACTTGAAAAAGCAATTACAGAACACGATGGATCGGGTGGAGGCGGCGACGGTAGAGGCGGCGCGCATAGGAATACATGCAAAAGTGTACAAAAGTTATGATTTATAAACCCATGTATCATTAAAGTCAGGAGATACTGATTGGTTTACCATTGGCCAAGGAGTCCGCCAGGGATGCATTTTGTCACCGTACTTATTTAATATATATGCTGAGTACATCATGCGGAATGCACTTGATGGTTTCTCCAGTGAAGTGTCAATAGGAGGTCGACAACTAA
>JXSR01S003288.1:20233-25233 GCA_000969725.1 Ophiothrix spiculata
ATCATCTTCTTCTTCTTCTTCTTCTTCTTCTTCTTCTTCTTCTTCTTCTTCTTCTTCTTCTTCTTCTTCTTCTTCTTCTTCTTCTTCTTCTATGTCTTCTTATTATTATTACAGTGGAACCTCGTTAACACAAAATCACTGGGGCCAAAGAGTTAAGTTTGGGTTATCAGTATTTTTGTTCGAATACAATGTTTGCTTTAAGAGGTGTAAGTTCTTGATACCAATTATAATAATAATAATATGTCGCTGCATTGATGAATTATGACACTCTTTTAATAACGCACTTATGTAATATACGGTATTTATACTTATTGGTGACATAACTGAGCTGCGATGTTTATTCCGGTGTTGATTGCGTCAAAATTTAGTTCTTCATAATTTGTGACTCGTCTTTTTAAAAGAGAACACCTTGTCTGGACCTACTTGTATCTCATTTCGTGACACCGATAACACCATGTTATGCAACTTTAAAATTGATTGTTTCTTTTTAATGGTGATGAAATATCAATCCATCTTGTACTTTGTGTACTTGTCATATCATAATGTCATCTTAACTATTGATTACCATTAAAAAAAGAAACGAGAATGTTCCGACAAGTGCTTCTTTCGATGAGATGAGTCAACATTTAAGGTGTTCTGATAGCCCTGAGTTGTGAGAAAACCAACAATTTCCAAATTATTTCATATATTTTAACTAGAACAGAACATCGTCAACTCACAGACTACCCGGAATTTACAACTCGTTATTGTGTCAGAGACGACCACGTGACTTACGTCATACGTCAGACTTTGGCCAATAAATTATCAACAGCATCACAATTACATCAGAGTGACCAGGAAGCTACGTTTCGAAAGCTCACAAAGGTGAGCAACTGTTTCAGCTTTAGTATATAGTTAAATCTAGAAACCTCGTCAACTTAAGTTTATGCATCTCTAGAGCACCACTTTCACATATCTTTAATAATATTATCCAAATTACATTAAGCGCCAGTAGGACATAGCAATACATACACAAAGGACAATAGAGCGTGACATCCTCTGGTGCTAAGCAATTATATTATGTTCTCACATTCTCTCGTAAAAACGTTTGTGAATTTCAGATCTTGAGAATAAAAAACGTCGTATGGTTTTCCTCAGGGGCCTTTCGAAGTTTGCATTACAATACAGTGACTTCAATAATTTAATAGACAGATATGATATATATTATATGTTTATTTGACGCGATACATCGAGAGATACATATCTTGCTCCAGTTGAGGACAAGCTGACCATATTTTAGACGGGGTCCGCTCGTCAGTTCGAAGGCTTGCTAGTCCTGCAGCTTGCTAGTCTGAAGGCTTGCTAGTCCGAACACGTTATTAAATGGAGAAAAAGGCTCGCTAGTCAAAAAAAACCAGCTCGGTATAAGACTCGCTAGTCCGAATATGAAAAATGGCTCGTCAGTCCGAATTTTGAAAACAGCTCGCCAGTCCGAATTTTGAAAACAATTCGCCAGTCCGAATTTTGAAAACTTGTAATAGAAGTATGCACATTTTTTTTTCCTATTTGGATTAGCGAACCTATTTCGCACTAGCGAGCCAATTCGGATTGGCGAGCCTATTATAAAATTCGGACAAGCGACCTATTTCTAAAATTTAGACTAGCAAGAAGTTTTTAAAATTCGGACTAGCGAGCTTTTTTTTTTTTGATATTCGGACTAAATTAAAATTCGGACCAGTGAGCGGTCGGACTAGCAAACTTTCGGGCTAGCGAGTTTTTGGACTAACGAGCTGCCCTCTTTCAGACCCAATTTCGTCCAATTATGGAATATGCTTGCGCAGTTCGGCATCCGGCAACAGCTAAGCATCAAATCCATTAATTGGAAAGAATCCCAAAACGAAATCAAAAAACTACAAAAATCACATCGGTAATGACTAGGTCAAAATTACCAGTCTTACTGAATCAAGGAATGAATTGTTGAGAAATTTTGTCATTACATCATGTTATCAATTCAGAAGGTATCGGCAATGAACCATTCCATTTAGGTACCGTTCATAAACACTTGTAAGAGGGGGCTGATGCAAAAAAAAAATATTACGGACATTTTCGGCCCCCCCTTTTCGACTTCCAAAAAACTTCCTTCTTTTTTTTCTGAGACAAAAATTAGTTGTCAACCCCATAGAAAAGCATGTAAACTCAATTTTTACCGGGAAATTTGATGTATTTTTACGGGGGAAAAATTTTAAGGGCCCTTCCTTTTTGCATCAGCCCCCCCTCCCCCCTCATGACAAGTGTTTGTGAACGGTCCCTAATCCAACCAAATCAACAGTTCTTCAGATATCCGACTCGTTTTGGTATTTGTAATGGTTTATAAAATTATTTAGCTTTTGTTGTATATTTCTTGTATTTCTGTACATGCACCGTCAATAAATAAGGAAAGAAACAAACGCAGTTTTTAGTACTTAAGAGACTATCCTATTGATGTTTTTAAGTAATAAATGGATCTGACATGGTCACAGAAATCTTGAATTTTTCATATCTTTTAGTAAGTTTTTAAAACTTAAGGCTAGGGTAGACCTTTAACTAGCATAAACGGTTTTTGTTTTTCTCTATTTCTCAAACTAATTGCATAAACCATATCAAAGCATACATTTTGGTGATATCGGTTGTTGACCCAAATGTCAATATTAGCAAAAAATACCAAAGTTCTGGAAATTTTTGATTTTTACCAAATACAGTTCAAACATTGCCATTTTGATGGCAGCAGTGGAATGTTTTACATTTTTAAGATCCTTCAATCCAAGTAGAAGACTTTATATTTAGTTATATTTGGGCACAGGTTTAAAAAATGAAAAGTTATCACATATTTCTTTTGTAAAGATCCCTTAAAACGAAACTCATTTTGAACGTGTGTACTAATTAAGAACACAGCTTGTGTGAGTTTAAATGTACTTAGCTTAACGTATCTGGATATATTTTTACTTTTGCATACAAGAAAATACATCAGACTTTTTATAGTAATATCTATCATCAATAAATAATGCCCTTCAGCAAACTGTCCCAGTTTTGATTGAAGTAATTTTGTTTTTGTTGTTGCCGCAAATATAATATTGATAGGACCCATAGTGGATAGGACCAATTAGAACAGGATTTAAAAACATGTAAATCAATAATTTTGCCAAATATCAAACAGCTTTGATTTGAAGTCTTTGGTGGGAGTTAACGGGATTGGGGTCGATTGAACGGACAGGCTTGTGATTAAAAGAATACTGCATTCAAAGCTTTACGTAATAAACACAAAAAACTACGAATTACAACAAATACAATAACAAAATAAAAATACAATTTAAACAAAACATAATAATACAATTCAAATACTGACACAGATTTTGGGTTTCCCAACCGGAAATCAATTGAGCCCGAAATTTAATCCCACAATGCACCGATAAAGCATAACGATGTACCCAAATAGGCGTGAAATGGATGCGCACAACCATCCATCCCAAACAACAATTCAAATTACCCGCTGTCATGTATAATTTGCAGGAGCTAATGTCACGGCTAGTTAAGTTTTACAGGCAAAACTGTGTTTGGGCTAAAATTTCGGTACAGATTGACTTCCTGTTGGAAACCCTAAATCAACGTATTGGCCTTTTATTTGAAAGTAATAAGAAAATGTAGTACAATAGTAAAATTGATCAATATTGGGTTCACGATTATAAAATTGGATTAGGATGGTATCAAATGCTTTCATCAAATATATGAAAGGAAAACAGTCTAATCACTGCTAGTGGGTTTTAAGAAAAAAACCTAAATGCAATGCACCAACAGCATTTTGTTTAAGAAAATTACACCGTCTGTCTTACTAGTATCCAATTGATAAATACAAACGAATTAAATGCTAGAGTGCCTTAAGCTTAAGATTAGGTAGCAATTGTATAAGTGTAAATGAGAACTATGTTGGGGTTAAGCGTGTCTAGAATGGGAGGTGAAAGCAATTTGGTATGCAAAAATGTTTGAAGATTTCAGTACATGGAGCCAATGATAGAATGTGACTGTCTCTTGTTTAACATTGCTATGCTTCATTACAAAGCAATGTGTTGTTCAGCCGCTCCTTTATTTGTTTTGATATGCATAACTTTTTAGTAATGAATTGGGTCAACTAAGTTTTTCAACTAAATAAGTTTCTTATTTTGTTAAAAAACCTTCGTATTACTACACTGCAAACAATAAACCTAAAATAAAGGTAATGATGATGCATTTAAACGGTATTTCTTGCATTTATAAGTGATAAGAATCAGTGGTGTTAGGGTTGAGGTTAAAATGATATACGGTGTAACATCTATTGCTGTATTTGTCAACATTAATGTATCATTTTGATACCATCTGTACGGTAACGTGCCAGCAAAAACCTGTAACAATACATCAAAATTATCAGTTTAAATACCGTTTTTTTGGTAATTTACTAATATGGAGAAGGGTAAAGGCTATGGCTCACACCAAGTAAGTTAGAGATTCCGCCCCATGCATGCCAAATAGTGTGATAGTTTGCCATTCAAAAGTATGCAAAATTTCGCAGTAAACATGACATCCCAACATTTTAATGCTGATAAAAGAACCGTAGCCTTAAATTTCATATTACACGTACCGTAAACGGAAAAGTAATAACGGATATTTGTTTTCATTTTGCATGAGATATAATGATGTATATATAACATGTCTGAAAATTTGTTTTTAAGTGATACATTACAACGATCTGAATGCTAACCTAAGTATAATTACGTGACGCGCAACATCGGAAGGTACTAGCATAGTCCCAAGCACATAAAAAATGCCCAATTGTGCACTTGGTTATAGAAGCATGAAACTTGGCATACTTACACATATTGAGTCCCTGATCAATTTCTGATAGAGTGCCAAAAATGCAGCGCCCTCTATTGGCCTACAGTGCCCTCTATAGTTTTACCATATGTTGAAATTTAACATTTGAATGGAAACAAGCTATAACTTTGAGAAGTTAT
>JXSR01S003288.1:27733-31631 GCA_000969725.1 Ophiothrix spiculata
CCGTCGAATGCGCAGCAAGCCATCTCAAATTCTTCGGTTTTGATCCAAGTTAGCAGTAGTCTTTTGATGCAATATGCCGTTTGTATCTACATCTACTTTCTTCTATGTGAAGGAATGTAGAGGGCATTTAATCTGCAGGGTTCCTACTTTTAATATCACCTTAAGTTTTATAAATCATATCAAAAAGACTAAAGATATCTACACCCTTTAATAACACCCATGTACATACACATTTCCAGTAATTGTTTTAACTACAGTAGTTTAATAAAAAAAATTATATAATTGAAGAGAAAATACCTTTGTTTCTAATAGGAGAAAAACACCCACGTTCATCGCTTAAATCATTTGTTGAAGTTCTTCAAAGTCGTTCACCCCGTATCTTACGTTTTCTGCTCTGCATTGCTAAAACTTTAGTTCATTAAATGTTTACTCTTTCTATTATGTTTTCTAAAAACGATTCACCTGTTTTTGGTCATAGGAATATAAAATAGCACACATTAATTCACTTTGATTATCAATAAGCTTTGCCATTATACATTCGGCACTCAAAGAAGTTTTGTTAATACTTGACAAACAAGGTAGAACAGTAAACAGCTGTATACCTTTGACCGGACAAAGTTGTCCACTGGCAAAGACTTTTTGAGTTTTTTCTGGATAAAATTATGTTTCTAAGATTTCACATCCAGCAATTTAGATTTTACTCTGTTATATGCTTTTCTGTTGGTGGTCCTTCTGAGACGTTGATTATTTCATACATCAATTCATATTGTGAATTTGCAACACAATTCATGTCACCAAATTTCGACCTTTGCATGTATATATTTTCCCCTCGAGCGCAAAATGAAGTTTGCCGATATTACCGTTGTATACAGATGGAAAACAAATAAACATTAAATGAAGAGGGATAGATTGTTTTCATAGTGTTCAACTTGATTTAAAGAAAGCCATAGAAAAAGGAAAATCAAAAATATCATCATAACTAACCATTAAGTCTCTTATTTTCCAACAAACAAATAAACGCTGTAATGTCGTTTTGAACCAAGATGCAGAGATCTTTATCTTTGTTAACATAATTTTATTATATTTCAATATGATAAGGGGATTTCCCACCAAAAGGTAACAAAATATCAACTTGTTTATAGTGTACTCATTTTTTATCAAGTATTTATAAAGATCTTTAAATAGAGTTACGTGTGATAGAAATATTTGAAGTAAAATATAATAAAACACACTCAATAATTAAATAATGTTTTGATTATCAAGTCTGTTATTTCCCCTGATAAATACGCGTTGGCTCTAACCTTTATAAATTCTTTTTGCAATAAGCAAAAGGTTTGTTGACTTTTACTTTGTGCTCTTTACTTTCACGCATATCATCTTCAAGTGCAATTCGAAAGCAGGAATTATATTTTTACAGCTTTACAAGCGCCACTTCTACATCAAAATCTTGTGAATATGACAACTCTGATTTGCATTCCGAAGATAAAAATAGGATTTCCTAAAATATTTGTTTTAATTTCTTTTACTATTTTGAAAACTAAATCGACTACTTCTTAACGTTTTTACAAATCATTATGCTTGTCTCGTGTCTGGATTTATTTTTTTCAAATCTAATGAACGACTAGACTCTAGAAGGAAAGGAGATATTATGAAAATACTTACAAGCATTCTTAAAAAAGAAATGCCATCCGAACAAGCCTAGGTCAAATTTATATCAAAATAATTTCAATACTATTTCAATCGTTTTCAATTTTTTTTTTCAATGTACAAAAATTGGGGAATTGTATGAGTGCAAAGTTTCTTCAAAGTAAAAGGTATAAAAGCTGGAGAAATTATTATGTTGCCTATTTCAAATATATAGATATACAAGTGTACTTAAAAATTCAAAATAATCTATTCATTTTGTTTAACCAAAAGTCTTACAGCTTTGAAATAATTGATTTAATGATAATAGAAGTTTGTTTAACCCTCGTCCACCTAAGCTATCTTCTACTATGTCGGCACCTAGGGGGAGGAGATGGTTGCCACTCCCCCCCCCCCCTGTGAAAACGAAATTGACATGCCAAAAATGTGGTTGTTTTATACCATAGTATAAGGTAGGGTCTCTTCTTTCCATTGATACCAAAATCATGAACATCGACCAAGACGTTACGTAATTATGACGTCATAAAGTACTTAAGGTTGGAAAATTTGAAAATTGAAAAAAAAAATTAAAAAGTCGCGATAAAAGTTCTAAATATCGGTTTTTTATTGGGATTTCTTTTGCTAATGAATAAAGGAAATGGTAGTTCTAACATATTCTGTAAGTTTAAGCTTCTTAGCATGCAGATATTTCTTTCAAAATAGTGACTTTTATATGAGAGGGTGGTAAAAAAGTAAGTAATAAAGGTTGCATATTTTGCCTACTCTGTATTTATTTGATCCTGTTATATCCTATTATATGAAACTTACATTAGATATGTTTTTAATTATGTCCTCCTGATTTCCTGAAGTTTACACACTAATTAACTATTTCAAATCTCAGGGGATCTTAGTAGATTGATCTTTAGAGATGCTAGCGCAGAGTAACAATAGATGTAATAGATGTCCGGAAGGTAAAACACTCCGTATCACGTTTTAATTAAAACATTAATTAAGTCATCGGAACGTGGTGTATCGGATTTAGGAAATTTAACAAAGGTTACATCATTATCATTAACGCCACGCAAGAAAGTCCGCTGTATTAAGAATTGGTTAGATTTACCTCATAAAAATGGAATAAGGGATCAAATCATCGTTAAGAGGTCATACCAAGAAGAACGAAGTTTTGAGTATTTTATGGTATTTTGATAAGGAATTTTATTTATAAAAAATGTCATAACAAAAATAACTGCCCAATATTGGGAAACGGGAAACGAATTGCTGAAAGGGAATTTCCGTTGACTTTGCGTTTCCTTTGTGGAGTACAGCTTTATGGTATAGGGGCGTTATCGTTTTAACCGAATAATTATATTTCATTTCGGGCTACCACTGCGGTGAAATTCAACTTTTTAAATGGTTTAAAGAATGATGCTGTTTTTAACAACTTAATTGAATGTCCGTCTTTCAACAGCAATGGGCTCATTATATAACATGTTACATGGCGTTAAGAAATGCAGAATCCAAATCAATAAGTGGAAAAACACTGTAATGGTTACATCATTCTCACTTCTCCATCATGAAATATGTTGTAATTATGTTTCGAATCCTTAAAGATCATCAAAAATATGTATATTGCTTAGAGTGGCATTAAATCAGCATTAAAACTTGATACAATGAAAAATGGCTTTGAGGGTACTCATAGATAAATTCCCCACTAAGTTATGCTGTTAGCATATTTAAAATCCAGGCAATTTTACGATGAATCATGAAGTCGTTACGTCGTTTGTGCGACAAGTTGTATGACGATATTTTGTCTCTGGTAGGTGAGTTACACCTTACGCACATGCTAGGTTACGTAGGTTTGTTGGTCTCAAAACCAACATAGAATGATAAGATAAAACATCCTTCTACATCGACTGTTAAACTAAATGTAATCAATCCTCGTTTGAGGCAAAGGCTCATGAAATGGAAAAAAAGACATTATATTTTGCCAAAATCTGACTTAACCTTCAGTTATTAATTTTTTAATAAAGTTCTACTTTCTGCAATACGTGAGCGATACTGATATAATAGGCAATTACGGACCAACATGATTAATAGACTTGCTTAATTACTTAAGAGTAATATGAGACAAATGTGGACGATAAGGCTCTCTGTTGCAATTCAATTAACGCAATCCAGTCTATAAAGTGTGCTGAAGTAATTTATTCTTCATTCAGTTTAGAGGTGAATATTATATCAAAATGCCGAAGAAAAACATCAACCTCAACTCAAAAGT
>JXSR01S003290.1:26971-48337 GCA_000969725.1 Ophiothrix spiculata
ACGAAAGAAGTCGTATTCCGCCAGCAGTATCAGTAAAACGTGATTATAATAAATTTATTAAACGTAATAAAAAAGTATACTTCGAGGGCCGTCCCTCAAATTTCACCAATGAACGTCCACCGTTTATAATCCAGCACTCCACGTGCTTTATTCCTCACTATGAACGTCCGCCGTTCATAGTTTCATAGGCCTTGAACTTATCTATAGTCGATGCTTTGCACACCTGTGCTTCCCTTCATCCATGACGAGCCGGTACATACCGCAGCAATGCACTTTCCATCTCGTCAAAATCAGCATCACCTTTTCAAGTTCATAATCACCATTGCACTTCCACATGCATCTTTAGCTGTCACGTCATAATTATTAAACTCATGATGCCCAACACATCATTTAATACTAACTCTGGGAAAGGACCAGGCTTCCTAGTCTTCTATATAAAGAACATACTTTCAGATGCAAGCCATCAGCTTATCAATACAAGTTCAATAATTATTAGTGATTCGTATATTTCTTTTTTTTTCCCATAAACTGTTTTCTAGTCTCTTTTCTGTCCGTTGATAATCATTCTTCATTGGTACCTGTTCTTCGACTTATCTCAGATGCACTCTTCCTGTATTATCATGATTATCATACTTTTGATCTCTGGCACGCGTCGTTCGTCGTTGGTTCTCTGGTCGTGTCTTTGGTATAAAGTCTTGGTCTTGTTCTGTGTCTTCGTCATTGCCCGGGCAAGGGAGGCTAAGGGGGTGATATGTGCTTGCCAATACACTACCCCAAGTCTACGGAATGAGGAGGGGTGATTCACGATCCCTCCATGTGCGGTGTTGAATATGGTGCATTAGTATAACTGGCATACTACTAATATGATTCGCTGGTGATGCGCTGGTATACTATGGCTTATGCGGGCAATGTTATTTTCCGCATACTATTACTATGGCTTATACTGGCAGTGTATATCTCAAAGAGCTCCCACACCATGGCCCACCAGGGCCGACTGAAGTCTTCTTGATCATTGCAGTCTTGTTGCAGTTGACTCTTCTTGATTATGGCAGTTCAGAGTCTGTTGTAGTTGAAGTCTTGATGATCGCATGAATCTTGCTGTAGATGCAGTCTTTTTGGTGATTGCAGTTTGGAATCTTGTTGTAGCTGAAATCTTGATTGCAGATTGAAGTCTGTTGTAGTTGAAGTCTTCATGATGATTTTAGTTCGGAGACTTTATATTGTAGTCTTCTTGATGTTTGCAGTTTGTAGAGTCTTGTTGTAATTGAAATCTTGATTGAAGGTCGGAGTCTGGTTGAAGTTGAAGTCTTGATTGCAGGTCGGAGTCTTGTTGTACTTGAAGTCTTGATTGTAGTTCGTAGTCTTGCTGATCGGTAGGCCATCATTAGATAGGGCAGGTGTTCATCCCAATCTTTCTGACGTTCTTCTACAAATAGAGACAGTTTGCTCTTCAAGGTCCTGTTGAATCGTTCGACCATGCCGTCAGACATAGGATGTAAAGGTGTGGTTCTGGTCTTGATGATATCTAATAGCTGGCAGGTCTCTTGAAATATATTACTTTCGAAGTTTCTTCCTTGATCTGAGTGGAGTTCATGGGCGCATCCGAAGCGACAGAAGACTTCTTCCACTAGTACTTTTGTTACCGTAGCTGTTTCTTGGTTTGGTATTGGGAAAGCTTCTGTCCATTTGGTGAAGTAATCTCCAACTACGAGAATATACCGGTTGCCCCGATAGGTCTCTGGTAGTGGTCCAGTTATATCAATTGCCACTCTCTCCATAGGACTGCCTACGTTCTGGATTTGCATTGGTGCTCTCCTGGTTTTGCTAGGGTTGTTTTTTGATGCACATACATCACATGTTTCGCACCACAAACGTACATCTCGTTTGTAATTAGGCCAATAGAATCGTTCTTGTACTCTGCCTTCTGTTTTCTTGGTCCCCAGATGACCCGATGTCCGGGCATCATGTAGTTGTTGAAGAATATCGTTTCTAAGAACCTTCGGTACCACCAACTGCATACAGCTTCGATTGTCATGGTTGGATGCCCACATCTTGTACAGGAGGCCACCGATGACTATCAACGAATCCCAGTGGACGAAGAGGTTTTTAACTCCTCTGCTTTCTGCTGCTACATCACCCCACTTAGGTCTGTATTTTGCTTCTTTCCACCTTAGGAACATTCCTATCTCCGGATCTGCTAGTTGATTTTCTCTAGTATCTCTTCGATATATGTCTTCATGTTGGGACGCAGATGGGTTCCGGATCATGGCTACATAAGTAGGAGGTGAATTCGACCGTTCACTGGTATGGTGATGACGGTCATGCTCTTCTTCCCACTTCATTTCTTCTTCCTCAGCGTGCTCTGCTCGGTCACATTGTCCGCATACACCACATGGTCGCCTGGAAAGGCCAACGGCATTACCATGTTTCTTGCCAGCCCGGAACTCTATTCGGAAGGAGTAAGTACCAATGATCTCGATCCATCGTGCTGTCTGCCCGGAGGGACATCGAAATCCCATCAACCATTTCAGAGCATTGTGATCGGTTCTGACAAGAAATTGGCTTCCATAAATGTAATGATGGAAGTGCTTCATGGCTTGTACTACTGCTAAGAGTTCTTTTCTTGTAACGCAGTATCTTCGCTCTGGTTTAGACAGTGTACGGCTGTAGTAGGCAATAACTTTCTCTTGACCGTCCTGGATTTGTGACAATACCGCTCCAAGGCCGTACTGACTTGCGTCCGTATCCAAAATGAACTGTCCTTCCGGTGTTGGGTATGCAAGGATTGGTGCTTCGGTTAGTTTTAACTTCAGCTGATGGAAGGCTTCTGCACATTCTTCATTCCATAGGAATTGTTTGTTCTTCTCTGTGAGTTGATGAAGGGGTTTTGCGATACTGGAGAAACCCCTAATAAACCTTCTGTAATACGAGCATAGCCCAAAAAAAGATCGCACGGTAGTGATATTAGTTGGTCTGGGCCATCGTTGTACACACTCAGTCTTTTTTGGATCCGGGGAAATTCCATCCTCTGATACTACATGTCCAAGGTATGCAACTTGTTTCTGAAATAAGTTGCACTTCTTTGGACTGAGCTTTAAGCAAGCTGCCTTGAGTCGTTGGAACACTGTTTCTAGCCGGTCTAATTCATCTTCGAAGGAGCATCCATACACTATGATGTCGTCAAGGAACACTAAGCAGATGCTCCAATGAAGTCCAGAGAGCACACTTTCCATTAACCTCTCAAATGTAGCTGGACTATTGCAAAGCCCAAAGGGCATGGTCTGAAATTTGAACAGTCCTTGACTTGATGTGAATGCTGTTTTCTCCTTGTGCTTTTCATCCATTTCGACTTGCCAATATCCAGACTGAAGATCAAGAGTGGAGAACCATTTCGACCCGTTCAAGGCATCTAAGGAGTCAACAATCCGGGGTAATGGATACGAGTCCTTAATCGTAACCTCATTTAACTTCCGGTAGTCCACACAAAATCTCCAAGAAGAGTCTTTCTTTCGTACCAATACAATGGGGGATGCCCACGGTGACGACGAAGGTGCAATTACATTCCGTTCTAACATTTCTTTGATCTGTTTCTTTTCTTCCTCCCGTTGTTTCAGGGGTAACCTTCTTGGCCTCTGTCGGATAGGTCGTGCATTCCCGGTGTCTATCGTGTGCTTGACTACGCCAGTTCTACCTAAGTCTTCGGGGGAGGTGGCAAAAACATCCTGGAATTTTTCTAAAAATGCCTTGAATTTTCGTTTTTGCAATTCATCTAATTGTCCTGAGCTTCTTTCCCACAGCTCCTTCAAGTGCTCGGGGATTTCGTCCATCGAATCTTCCCCTTTTCTCCCGCCTTTTTCCACTTCTCTCGGTAGGTCTGATATGGTAGATGTCTCTACTTCACACGTTGCCGCTATACTTCCTTTAGGTAATGTAACAGGTTTTGAGTTTAAGTTCATCACACGCAGTGGAATCCAGTCCCGATGGATGTCTACCTCATTATCGGTCAAAAGTACCCCATAGGTTTCTAATAAACGAGGATTTGGTGTGAGTGGACTTTTCTTGTCTGTAATGGTTATTGTTTCAGGTTTTGAGAGTTATCCTCTAACGAGCTGTTGTTCTCCTTTTTGTAACGTTACAGTTTCTTGTAAGGTAATACTACAACTTCTGATTTCTTCTTTCTTGACCGTATCAGGTTCCTCTGAAGATTGTTTAAATCGGAACTTTTTCTCCCAATTTATCTTGATGTCATGATGCCTTAAATCAAACGTGCATTCGTACTTCTGAAGAAAATCGTAGCCTAAGATTCCTTCTGATTCGATATCTGCCACATATACTTTGTGTAAAACAGCATTGGTATCCTGAGCTAAGTGAAATTCCCCATAGCCATACGATTCTATCATGGTTCCGTCGGCTGTAGTTACATGTTCGTCTTCGTTCTCTAACACCGGCCGCCATGCTTTAGGTATGTTTTCATAAACTGTTGGTCGAATGATGGTTATGCTCGCTCCCGTGTCTACTAAAAAGTTGGTGGGAGCCCCATTTACTTTAATTCCAACACATAGTTGGTTATCTTTCTTGCTGGATGTCGTTTTTAAATGTATTCCAGGGATCCCTTTTACTACCGGACCGTTCCCTGGCTTCGCTCCGGTAGCTTTTAGTTTTCCCGATCCTGGGGAGATTGTTGGCTTGATCTGGTCTGGTGAGGGCAGTCGTGACTCATATGGCCTGGTTCGCCACATGACCAACACGTCAGATCTCTAGAATCCTGTGCATGAGCTCGAGAGGGTCTCCCCCGGTTTGTCTGTCTTCGATGCGGTGCTTGGGGTCTGGGAGCTGGAGGATTAAGCCTCTTTATTAATTCACGGAGCATGGTCTTGATTTCTTCATTGTCAGTCTTCTCAGTTTCGGTTGTGATCACCCGGCACTGCTTCCTTTGGGCATTCTTCTGTCGTTCTGCCGATCTGAAGGCCTCAATTCCCATAGCAATTGTGGCAGCCTCGTTGAGTGTTGGGACCCCCTGTTGTTGAACGGCCAATCCAATTTCGGGATCCAAGCAGTCCTTAAATTTGTCTATAGCCATTATCTCCACAGCCTCGGACGAGGAAACTGGAAAGGCTAGCGAGACTAAGCGTCTTGTATCTCTTGCTAAATCCATCATTGATTCATTATCTTTCTTCCTTCTTAGTTTCAGCTCAGCCCTATACACTTCTGCTTTATTTTTGGCACCAAAATCTCTTTCTAATGCATCCACCATGTCATTGAAGTTGGTAGTCTTCAGGATGGTGATACAACTTCGTGCTTCCCCTTCGAGATGAGCTTTCAGAAACAAAGATTTCTCTACCTCGGTCCATCCGTTGATGTTAGCTACAGTTTGGAACTGCTGGTAATACTCTTCCCACGAGTCTCTTCCATTATACCGGTTTGGCAGCATTTTTGGTTTGCTTCGCACTGTTGTTATGCCATGCTCGGATGGGAAGGGCAGTTCACCTTGTCTAATGACTCTTAGGTTCTGTGGTTGGCTGTATTTAGCTTGATGTCTAAGATGACTAGGATCTTGTCGTGTGGTTTCTTGTCGTTCATGCAGTAACCCAGACGGTGTAAAGTCCTGTCGATACTCATGGCTGGTGTAGGGCATTGCTGGTCCTAGAAGATGCCCCCAGGAGCTGTGACCCTTTGGTTCGTCTGTAAAAGACACTCGCCTGGGTACACTTTGCTGGGACACTGGTCGAACTGGCGTGACGGAGTCATTGTAGCTTACTTGCTGTTGAAATCTTTCTGGACTTCCTACATTTGTTTCCAATGAGGAGTCCATATTCTTCGGTTTAACGGATGCGTAGGTCGCATTATCTCCTCTTGAATGTAGTGCTGGTACTGAGAAGTACTGTGGTGCTTTTAGTGTTTCTGGAGGATGACGCTGAACCAGGTTCCAATCTTGACCGGAGATTTGACTTTGTTGTTGATCCTCTTCTTGTTTTATCGATGTCTCAATCAGATCACTCAGGTGTCTATCTTCAGCTGACCGATGGGACCCTGTGTTCCATTGAAAAGGGTTCGTGGAGGTGACATGTCTGTATTTACTGTAAGCTGGTCCTGTATGATGAGAGGCTGATGACTCGTCTGTTCTCTCACCGGCAGCATTTTTCAGGTTTGGAGTGCTGGTTTGGTTTGGCAAAGTTATAATCAGGTTTTCTTGATGGCTTTTATTCTTTGTATCTTGTTTGTTCCCACAGCTTTGTTCTTTCGACGTCTTTGTTGTTTGACTAATGGCCAAGTTCTTCATAGTTTCTGCCAACAGTTCTATAGTTTCTCTCAAATCAGCCATATTGGTCTGTAAATCCTGCGTTCTTCCATCAATGCTACTGATCTTGTGTTCAACCGTCTTGTGTGTCTGGGTCATGTAATTTACTCCATCCTGGGATCTTCTTATTTCTTCATGTATATACCGCATTTCATCATCCATTCGCTGATGCAGATCTTGTATATCTCGTATGGTTCTTGCCTCGCTTATGTTGAAGCGAGTCTCACTCACAGTCTTCTTCTCCTGACGTTGTTCAGGGACTTCAGTTGTACTTGGATCAGTTGGGTCTAGCCAATTTGTGTCATCATTATCAAAACACAAGTTATTCACGAATCTGGCCATATCTTCTGGATTTGGTGTTTTTGCTTGTTGTTTAATGATCGGCTCTGGTGCTACTTGGTCTTCACTACACGCCCCAATAGGTTCGTCGATTCTAACCGATGATTCTGTGACGGTTTCTTCATTGTTGCTCTCCATATCCGTTTCAGATAGGTTGTCGGTAGAATCCCGTCGCTGCCACCAATGTAACGTAGATTTTACTTTAGCCGAGTTGAGGCGTTTGAAGATACCTTGTAGTGTTGTATACTCTGTATGCTGATACCCAGTTTGTAGAATTAGACCCTTGGAGAAATAAGACACAGTTCCACACAGGTTTAAGTTTGTAACTATTCTATGTATTGATGCTTCATAGGTTCTTATTTGTATATATTTTTGCAGTAGAGTTTACTGGTATTGGGATATTGGTATAGTATAACACTCTATGGGAGCGATCCCTACACTGGGCCTGCTAGGCCCAACTGATAGTGAGTACTGAAATTGTTCGCCTTTTTATACACTTTTTGGGAGGCGGGACTAGCTGAATTTAGTAACACGATGTCATCAATAGATTACATCATATACCATATTTAGCCAGTTCTAGTGCCGTTCACCACTATATATTCATGATAGGCATACTTTGGCCTAGTTTCTTATATAAGGCAATATGTATCAAGTTCCCTAGATTTATACTCTCTTGTACTTGGCATTGTTTCAATGCTCCAGCATGTAACTGTATAAGGTCTAGAGGGGAACTTAGCTACTACTGCTTACCCGTACTTGCTAGGTCAATGCCCTAAGTGATTTACCTGGGACAGTGCAACACATAGGAAAAGGTGGTGGTGATGCCGTAGTCTTTTATGTATCATTTGTATCAAAAATGTGAACAGAAATGTATCCCTTTTAATGGCATTTAAATTTCGTTACAATATAGACAGTTTCTTTTCAATTCTTGCAATAAATATGTATATTTGTATAGATAACACCAATATATCCTGGCTATCCTCTGGCCATAATTTCCATTAAAATAAAAGCAGCAGTCTCGCCTAGGTATTATGCTAACTGGTCTCTGTTATTCTGCGTTTATAATAATGATCACAGCCTTTGGCGAAGTAATCTAACTTAATATATAAATACCTTTTAACTTGGTTGTCCAATATTGGCTTGAATAGTCTTTGAATATTAATCTTTAATTTGGAATTGCCTTTAGGTGGTTTTGATAGTTTAGGGTGATACAAATTTCTCACATCTATTTTTTTAACATTAAAATGGTCAAAATGTATGATACTACTTGTCTTAGGCCAAAATATAGGTTTTACAAATCAAAATACAACATAATTATTTTAGTTCAATATTAATCTATCGCATGTGAAGAAATGTTTATTAATTTGATGGGAAAAGCTAATGGTAAAGCAGTTTCTTTTTAAGAATGGAAAATTTAAATTTCCAAAAACAAATACTTATGGATATTAAGGTAAATAAATAGATCCGTATTATGGACTATACAGAATTTGTTTGGTGTAATACTAGAAATAGTCTCACTTTGAATATTTAAGTGAATCAAAATATGTTATACAATGATGTGTAGTTTCAACAAACGAAATCAGTGATGCGAAGGATCAAATACACCTGAACAATATAAATCCTTATTTCCTGAAAAAAACCTCGCAAAGGTGAGTGTTACTCAATTTAATACGAGTTTTAGGTCACAGTTACATCCCATTTTAATGTCTTCAATGTATCAATCGCTTGTGAAAGGCAAAAGTTAATAAACGTATGTTCATATTTTCTTTAAAACACATAAATAGCTCAAACATAAAGTACGTCATGCATGTACGGTATATATACGTTAAGATTATTAAGTGGTATTTTTAGATCTACTTTTACAATAACTTAGTTTAGTGGAACCCAAGTTTCACTTGATAATCTAATAAAAGAATGTTCTCAACACTGT
The DNA here is from genome assembly GCA_000969725.1 of Ophiothrix spiculata. NCBI lineage: Eukaryota > Metazoa > Echinodermata > Ophiuroidea > Amphilepidida > Ophiotrichidae > Ophiothrix > Ophiothrix spiculata. Next base: position 35,539 of record JXSR01S003290.1, read on the forward strand.
TTGTGCGTTTTAATAATTTTAAGGTGCATATTACCACGGTGACCATGAATTAGAAAATAACACTCAGAGGAATTTTAACAAGAGCAATGACACAATGCATGTACTTTAAGTTATACCCTATGTCAAAACTATCTCTCGATAACGGGTGTATATATAGTCTATTCAAAACTGCTATTTGAGGGAAAATATAAGTTTGCTTGTATGGTAAAAAAGGACAATTTCTTTTTAATCTAAGAGCACTTGTACGTTAATATAAACAATTTCTTTTTAAATTCATGCAATAAATATGTATATTCGTAAATATAACACCAATATATCCTGGCTATCCTCTGGCCATAATTTCCATTAAAATAAAAGCAGCAGTCTCGCCTAGGAATTATGATAACTGGTCTCTGTTATTCCGCGTTTATAATAATAATCACAGCCTTTGGCCAAGTTATCAAACGTATAATAACGTTTTAACTTGGTTATCCAATATTGGCTTGAACAGTCTTTGAATATTAATCTTTAATTTGGAATTGCCTTTAGGTGGTTTTGATAGTTTAGAGTGATACAAATTTCTCACAATCCAGACGATAGTATTATAGGGGCCATGCTTACTCAACGTTTTCTTTATAGGTTATGCGCTCTTTTATGCAACTGTCTGATTTACAATTCTGTTCTCGCTAGCAGAAAAAAATCAACATGTTGATGTCGCGGAATTGGCATTTATTGATTTGATGTAAAAAGCCTTATGGTAAAGCAGTTACTATTTTAAAATGCAAAAATGTAATTGCCAAACACAATTACCAATAGCTATATAGGTTAATGCTAGATGCTTTCACTTCACTATAGATATTTTTTTTTGGTGTAACACTAAAGATAATCAACTTTTTTTATATTAAAATGGTCAGCAACAAACACACAAAGATTCCAGTAATGTTTTGTTAAACATCAAAGGTAATTTATGTCATGACCCTTCTGTCGTTGCCAACTCTTTCAATGAATTCTTTACTGGTGTAGCTTCCTCTTTGGTCTCTAAACTTCCAAAATGCAGTGAAGTGTATTCTACTGTTTCTAATAAGATCAAGGAATGTTATGAGTCCAAGAACAAGGATAGCCGGAAACTGTATCTAAGCTGCATCAGTGAGGAATTTGTTGAAGGGGAGCTTTTATAATTAATTCCAATCAAAAGTACTGGCTTAGATGGCATTGCACCCAAGTTATTAAAAGATGGGACTACACCTCTTAAGATCCCAATTACTCGCATCATAAATCAGTCGATTCAATCTGGCACTGTTCCAAGTGATTTAAAAACTGCAAAGGTTATTCCTCTCTTCAAGAAAAACAACAACACTGAAGCTTGTAACTATATACCTGTTAGCGTCCTAAGTGTTGTTTCCAAGATTTTGGAAAAGGCTGTTTATTCTCAAGTTGAAAAATTTTTACTTGCCAACAATTTGCTGTATGAAAATCAATCGGGTTTCCGAACCTCATAATCTACTGACTCCTGCCTTATTAACTTGTTTGACCACATAACAACTCAGTCTTCAAAAGGTCTTTTCACAGGTATGGGGTTAATTGACTTACATAAAGCTTTTGACACAGTTAATCATAATATATTGTGTAACAAGCTCAAGTTGATGGGGTGGAATCAGTTGAGTGGTTTCGCTCGTATCTTTCTAACAGAACTCAAGTTGTGAAAATTAACAATATCATTTCAGCAACTTTGCGAATAACATGTGGTGTTCCTCAGGGTAGCATTCTGGGTCCATTGCTATTTCTCTGTTATGTCAATGATATGGTCATTAGTGTGGACTTAGAATGCAAACTGATGTTGTATGCTGACGATAGTGCCATTTTATTTTCTCATCGTGACCCAAATTACATTTCTTCAAAATTAGGCAATGTTCTTGAAACATGTCATGACTGGCTTTTTGACAACAAACAGTGTCCCTGCACCTCGGCAAGACTGAATGTATTCTTTTCGGATCCAAAAGGAAGTTGTCTTGCTCCCCTAGTTTCAACATTAATTGCATGGGTCAAACTATAAGCGGTCGTGAGAGTGTAAAATACCTGGAAGTTGATACTGACCGAATTGCTTTCGGGGAAGCTATTCCTGAGAATGTATTTAAAAAAGCATCATCTCGATTGAAATATATTTTAATCGCCAAGCTAGCTGTCTCAACCAAAGCTTTGGAAAGATTATTGTTTCAGCTTTCATTCAATGCCATTTTGACTATGCTGTTTTAGCATGGTATTCTGGTTTAAGTCAGAACTCTAAACTTAGGCTTCAAACAGCCCAGAATAAAATGGTCAGGTTTATTTTGAATTTGGGACCAAGGGCGCACGTCGGTCAAGATCAGCTCTCCTTTCTCCATTTCATGAATGTTGAAAACAGAGTGAAGTTTTTAAAACTTTGTCATGTTCATAAAATATTCAACAATAACTGTGCAATATATCTCCATGAACATTTCTTGAAACTTTCTGATGTTCATAGATACAGTACAAGAGGTAGTGCTTATGATGGTGCCAAAAGTGAAAATTCTTGCTGACTCCAGTTTCTATTTCAGTGCAAATAGGGAGTGGAATTCACTCAATGTTAACCTTAAAAGTATTGGTAATATTTCAGGCTTTAAAAGTGCAATCCGTAGGTATCTCCAATGAGGTCCATTTTTATTGCCCATGTACTATTTTAGTGATTTATAAATTTATTTGTTTTTATATTTGTATATTCCTTGTGCCATTTTGCTTTCTTTTCAAGGACCTCGTTGGAAATAAGCCTGAAATACGGCTTTCATGAGTTATCCTGGTTTTAAATCAACTGTATTGTTTTGTGTAATCTTTATATTTTGTGCAATCTATTTTCTTAACTTGTAATTTTTATCTGTTTTTATATTTGTATGTTGAATTAAAACCAAATAAAATCAATCAATCAATCAATCAAAATGTATGATACTACTTGTCTTAGGCCAAAATATAGGTTTTACAAATCAAAATACAACATAGTTATTTTAGTTACGCATCCATCTATATCCATATTTTCTGGGGGGAAAAAAACTCGCAAAGGTAAGTGTTACTCAATTTAATACGACTTTTAGGTCACGGTTACATCCCAAAACAACCGTGCTTGCTCTGACGTATTACGAAATAATTATTTTAATGTCTTCAATGTATCAATCGCATGTGAAAGGCAAAATTTAATTAACGTATGTTCATATTTTCTCATAAATAGCTCAAACATAAAGTACGTCATGCATGTACGGTACATGTACGTTAAGATGATTAAGTGGTATTTTTAGATCTATTTTTACAATAACTTAGTTTAGTGGAACCCAATTTTCACTGGATAATCTAATCAACGATGTTTTCAACACTGATTGTGCGTTTTAATAATTTTTAAAGGTGCATGTTACCAACATGATTTTGAAAATAACACTCAGAGGATTTTTTTTAACAAGAGCACTGACAAAATACGTGTAATTTATGTTATACCCTATGTCATGCTATCACTCGATAACGTGTGTACGTATAGTCTATCCAAAACTGCTATTAAATGGAAAAAATATTAAAGTCCACTTGTATGGTAGTAAAGACAATTTCTTTTTGATCTAAATGACTTGTACGTTAATATATACAATTTCTTTCTAATTATTGCAATATATGTGTATATCATCTGAAAAGATAACACCAATATATCCTGACTATCCTCTGGTTATAATTTCCATTAAATTAAAAGCAGCAGCCTCGCCTAGGAATTATGACAACTGGTCTCTGTTATTCCGCGTTTATAATAATAATCACAGCCTTTGGCCAAGTAATCAAACATATAACAACCTTTGAACTTGGTTATCCAATATTGGCTTGAATAGTCTTTGAATGGTTATCTCTAATTTGGAATTGCCTTTAGGTGGTTTTGATAGTTTAGGGTGATTCAAATTTCTCACAATCCAGACGGTAGTATTACAGGGGCCATGCTTACTCAACGTTTTCTTTATAGGATATGCGCTCTTTTATGCAACTGTCTGAATAGAGGGTTTGCACGTGCCGAGACATGGTTCCCACGACACCATTTTCATGGTCCGACAAACAAAAAGTCCCGTCATTTTATAATCTTTTAGCAGTATCACGATACCGGATCACAACTGATGATTCTCGCTAGCAGAAACAAATCGAACATGCTTATGTCGCAGAATTTGCATTTATTGATTTGATAGGAAAAGCCTTATGGTAAAGCGGTTACTATTTTAAAATGGAAAATTAAAATTGCCAAACACAATTACTTATGGCTATATAGGTTAATGCTAGATGCTAACTATTCACTATATATATTTGTTTTGGAGTAACACTAAAGGTAATCAATTTTTTTATATTAAAATGGTCAAAATGTATGATACTACTTGTCTTAGGCCAAAATATAGGTTTTACAAATCAAAATCAACAATAATTATTTTAGTTATATATTTTCAATATTTATCAATCGCATGTAAAATGTTTATTGATTTGATGGGAAAAGCCTTATGGTAAGGCAGTTTCGTTTTAAGAATGGAAAATTAAAATTGCCAAAAACAGAATGAATAGATCCGTATTATGGACTATAGATAATTTGTTTGGTGCAATACTAGAAATTGTTTCACTTTAAATGAATCAAAATGTTTTAAAGGATTTTGTTTTCGGTCAAAGAATAATTTGTAGTTCCAACAAATTAAATCAGTGATATGAAGGATCAAATACACCTATACAATCTAAACTCCCAAAGTTGAGTGTTACTCGTTTTATAATGAATTTTAGGCCACACTTTCATCACACGACAACCGCGCTTGCTCTAAAGTATTACGAAATAATTATTTTAATGTCTCCGATGTATCAATCGCATGTGAAAGACAAACGTTAATTAACGTATTTTTAAAATGTTCTTTAAAATACAAAAAATATTTCAAACATAAAGTACGTCATGGATTATTGGTACATATTCATTAAGATTCATTCAGTGGTATTTTTATATTTATTTTACACTTATTTAATGGAACCAAATTTTCACTAATCTAATAATAGAATATTTTCAACACTGATTGTGCGTTTCAGCAATTTTAAAGGTGCATGTTACTAACATGATTTTGAAAATAACACCCAGAGGATTTTTTTTAACAAGAGCAAGGACACAATACATGTTTTTTAAGTTATACCCTATGTAAAACTATCTTTCGATAACGGGTGTACATATAGTCTATTCAAAACTGCTATGAAGGAATCACATCGCTAAATACATCCCCATCTCTCTGTTTATATGCGTTCGTTATATACATGTTTTCCTATACTAATACATGTGGAATAAAATTCGGAATCCCGAATTTAATTCAACAAATGACCATAATAGAAAAGATAAGTATATTTTAGCCAAACCATTTGAAGGGTATTATAATCTACCCGAAACAAACCCATTAAGCTATAAAAAAAAAATCAAAAATGATGGATGACAGGGGGAGGTTTCAGTTTTAACACTTTATAGTATTGCCTTAATGCTAAATACGTATTATTCACTATATAATTGTTTTCGGTGTAACACTAAAGGTAATCTACATTTTAATATTAAAGAGGCCCAAATGTATGATACTATTTGCCTTAAACAAATCAAAATACAAAACAATTATTTTGGTGTCTTCAACATTTACTAATCGCATGTGAAATGTTCAAATATTTTAAAACACATACAATAGCTCAAACGTAAAGTACGTCATACAGCTTTGTTACATATTCATAAAGATGCAATTCAATGGTATCTATTTTTACACAAACCTAGTTTAGTTGAACCCAATTTTAACTTGACAATCTGATAAAAGAATGTTTTTCAATACTGGTTGTGTGCTTTGTATAATTTTAAGGGGCATGTCGCCAAAATAATCAAAATATAACCAGAGGAATATTATACAAGACAAGCACGACAACAATTTTTTTCCTGCACTAAATCAGATCGGTTTTATTCCATGTTTGCTAATTTGTTGACGCCGGCTTCTGGTCGTGTACCTAATCAGAACGAAAATGTTTGTATTTTAAGCAAATATATACATACTGAGATGGTTAAAACAGACTTTCAGCACTAGATTAAAATCCACATACCTTTAGTTTTCGACGTGCCATACATGTCCTCATCAGAAGAAATCCCGTGATGTTGTGAGGATTCTTGACCTCCTATGACATTGGTGGCGCTAATCAGAAGAGACCATAATTAGCGCCACCAAGGTCATAGGATATCAAGAATCCTCAAAACATCACCTGATTTCTTCTGATGAGGACATGTGTTACAAGATGAAAATTCAAGGTATGTGAATTTTTCATCTAGTGCTGAAAGTCTGTTTTAACCATCTCAGTAAGTTTATCTACCGGCACGTATGAACTTTCATTTAAATATATACAGTAAATCTAATGCGTAGAGATATAGCAGATATCATATGTAACAGGTATCCTGATTCACTTTCCCCTTATTTTGATTATTTATAGGCAAAATGTCAATTTATTATCCGCCGGTTCATGCCAATATTAAGAAAATTATGTCAATGTTAGTCAAAATTGGCATTTTTTTCACGAATTTCAAGAGTAAATCTAATCCGCAGAGATATAGCAGATATCATATGTAACAGGTATCCTGATTAACTTTCCCCTTATTTTGATTATTTATAGGCAAAATGTCAATTTATTATCCGCCGGTTCATGCCAATATTAAGAAAATATGTCAATTTTAGTGACATTTTTTCACGAATTTCAAGATTAACCCTCGTCTAAACAAGGGGGTGGATGGTTATATCCCCCTAAGGATTTTCCCCCAGCATAAAAACGCAAAAGCAACCGTCCCAAGGTATTTGGGTAATCTCTTTTACATCCTTTGCGGTCATTTTGATTAAAAAAATTAGGGGGTACCACTTATGGAGGGTTAGGGAAGGCTGTCAAAGTTAGGGTGTAAGGAGGGGGAGGGTGGTGCAACCCCGGAAAATTTAAAGTCGCCATTGTTACTTATATATGCATGCTGTGAGTGTGAGGCTTAAACTTGCAGGGTATGTTAGAATTATCGTTTTCCTTCTTTATTTGCAAAAAACCCGATGAATTTCCGTTATTTAGATTTTTAATAGCAACATTTTGATCTTGTTGCCAAAATTCCGTTTTGTTTCCTGAAAGATCTTGGTATCGTTGGATAGTGGAGAACCATGCCTATCTTTTGGCACATTACAAAACAAAAATCCATATAATTTCCTCCGACCTTGGATGAATGATTTTGATTATAAATAGTCATCTACAATTAAATTTGATATGAAAGGTTCAGTGCTTTCAAAATCTGTAATTCATTTCTGAAGTAAATAGATAACATTTCAAAGCAAAGTCAATAAAAAGTAATTATATTTGATTTACTTTCAAAGAAAAGACAATTCTAAGTGACCTTAATAAACACGGACGTTTATCCGAATCCAAGTTCAATATATTATTACATGTAGAGCTACAACTGAATTTTTGCTACAAACCAGAACATAGTTTGGTTTAGTTGGGAATGATGTAGTAATAAAATAAGAAGACGGATACCATTTTCATGTTTTACTTTTTGTACTCTTATAATTGTGTTTATTTTGTCATTGCATTTTTCGCATCTGAGCTTTGATTAGTACAGAAAGAGAGCGGAACATGTTTCTCTCGACCAGATCAACTACATTTTATTGTTGATGAGTTTGTTCGCTCTTTCAGATTTAGATAAAACTGACATGATAAAGCTACAGTGTTTGTTGAAAGGTCGATGGTGATAATATTCAAGTGATATTTAAATTCGTAGTTCTTTACCGTGATTCAAATGCTATATCACTGAATTCAAAAATGATATACTTTGTTTATTGAGCTATTCTGCCTAACAAAGTAAAATTGCAGTATGTGCATTGCAGATCAATTGCAAATTACTTCCTTTCACCTTGGAGAAATCCTGCTCAAATGAGCAGGCGATCAATGTTCTTCTATAACTAAAGGCAGTATCTACTGTATCAATCATGTGTAGATAAAACGTTTTAGCATGGGAGTGGATTAAAGTGAAATTCCATGCCTAATGGAAGTATCTGCCATGCTTTACAAATGCACATACTGCAATTTTACTTTGTAGGGCAGTATTATACAAATACAACATGGTATTGAGGGAAGTAGTGAAAATTACTGATCCCGAGGTGTTGGATCGTGTGACTACTTCCCAAAGCGAAGCGGAGGGAAGTAGTCACATGCATCCAACAACGAGAGATTAGGAATTTTCAATACTTCTCATAATAAGCCATGTTGTATTTGTTTTACTATACCTCATGAATATTTCACTGAATGTTATATAAGCAAAACAAAAAATCGCCTAAAATGTATACTGTTCTGGGTCACCGTATGAATTTCCAACCGAGGGGTGCGGTAGTAGGGGTGCGATAGTTTTTCAATTTTTTCCCCTGCATGGGCGTTACGCGCAATCGGAGAAGTAGGCAAAATGCCGTCACGTGCATCAGGTTGAACTGTCCAATTATATTTCATGGTTGCCTAATGAATATTTATGAGGTATAGTAGTGTATCCTAACAAACATAAGCACATTTTAACAGTACTTACAAATATTTCCGTAAATGTTGTAAAAACATTAAAATGTATGCATGTGGAAAAAGCAGAAAAATATTTTTTAAATTAGACGAGAGTAAAACATTTACATGAAATATGTCAAATATGTTTTCAAGATATTGTTACGACCCAAAACAAGGATCAAGGTCAGAATTAACCTTTCGGGTTCGAGCTAAAAGCAAAGCAAGAATAAATACACTGTAATTCAGGATTTCAGCAAATAAACAAACAATTTATTTACACAAACAGTTTAACAGTGTAATTGTCTTATCTACGGTTTTAGTTTACTCACGAGTGGCTTCTGAGTTGAACAAGCTAGCTAATAATATTCCACGGTAAAGTCCTTTATGACATCTGTGCAAATGTCCACAAATCCAGATCCAAAACGGTACAAAATATCCGATAACTCCTTCCGAATAGTGTTCAATATCAGTCAATGTAAAATTCGTCTTCTTGCAATCTCAAACTCCTTGTCCACAGTTAATATAAAATCGATTCACGATCCAGCGACTAAACTTCTCCACTATAACAGCTATGCATAAAGTACTCCAAAAAGTTCTCAAAACTCCATCCACTCTTCCTTTATCTTCTCTAAAATATCTCAATGATATAACTTCAATAGCTGACTAAAGTAATAGCTAACTTCAAAGCTGACTGACCTAATAGCTTCCCATAGCAGACAAAGTAAACTGACCCCTTCTCTCAAAAGCCATCTCTTTTTATACCACTTTAACTTTCTCTTGAAAACCCTCTTTTTATCCACACCATTCTAGTACACATAATAAATTTCATCATAATATTTACAGAACATTCTAGGTCAATCTTCACTCATAAGCAACTTGGGGATTCCCCATGTAACCATGGTAACAGTCAATCATACTGTACTTGTTTACATGCATCACACAATAGAATACTTGGAAAGTCCAACACACCACACACATGATTGACAGCTAAACAAAAGACCTATTATGTCTCAAGTAGCTCAACTTCCTATCAGCCCATTGTGTTGTATTAAAATCATCTTGTGCATAACAGATTGGCCACTCACATATCATGTCTGACTTATGGTACTGCTTCACTCAAAACTTTATATTAATAAATTACATATTCAGGGGCCTGTAACAATATCTACGTTCGTGGACGGTTAAAACTCGAAATATCTCGGTCAGAAGAGATCATCCGCTGAATATATCCGCACATGAAGGTAGATAACCTATATAAGTACAGATTTTAGCCATTGGTTTGTTAATCAGAATGTTGGTATGATTTTAATAGCCAAATATCTGTAAAAATTATGAAGTTGTGACGTAGCAACGTTGGCTTAACTATTATTCCGATCCTTCCCATGGTACAACATTATACAGACGGTACAATAACAGGTAATACGTTATGGAAACCTTCAATCCTTTCGAGGATGCAAGTATAATACGAATATGACGCACAGAGGAAACTTTGCATTGTGGGATACGTGTTACTGTTTGTTTTTTAATATTCCAACCCAGGCCAACCCGTCCTAGGTTGCAATCTGATAGATCCGACTCTTTCATATTTTGCGGTGTAGAATTCTATCATAGTCTAGGTTAAAACCACGAGTTACATAACACAATGAAAAATAAGCATGACGGGATAATGTGCGCACGTGGAGACGGTAGTCTAGAAGGCGCTTCTCAATTACGTAATATTAATAATTATTGCTGCTCTACTGAATTTTGTTTGTGAGGAAACAAGAAGCATGATGAGCACATGATATACCACGCGAGTCAAAAAAACTGCAATAATTAGATGGAAGCCATATTGTAAGAACCAAAGTAATTTCGAACAAATAATATTAATTTCTAAAAAGATCATGAATAAAGCTTTCAAAGGGTGAAAGAATGATGCAAATTGATGAAGGCATTGCGAAGATACCCTTATTTGAATATTATGGTATTAAAACAGTACTGTCCAAATGAGCATGCCTTGTCAAACGACAGTTCATAACGAGTAAGTACCAATATTGAATTGAATTTCGTGCATGCACGACTTGAATAATAACCAACCGATTACATTGCTCCAGTGAAAATCTCCTCTTAATCTAATAATTTACATATGAAAGATAATTTAGGCGGTCTTTCTAAGTGCAAAATGACACGTTATGGGGTACTGTCTTAGAAGGGAGAGCTTATCAATCAGTCACTGTTTAAAATGCCTCAAGATCAGTTCACAAACGAGCAACGTGCTCTTATTGCTGAGGTTTATTTTACCACCAAATCTCATGCAGAAGTGAAACGGAGATTCCGGGGTGCATTCTCCCAATCGGGTATACCATGTGCATCCACCATCTATGAATTCAGGCGACATTCAAAAGAACAAGAACAGTCCATAAACTAAATAAAGAGAGATCTTGAAGACCGCGAACGGCAAGAAGCAGAAGAAACGTCGATGAGTTCGTCAGGCAAGGGATCCCGAAGTGAGCTCGCAAAGAAAACCTCTGCCACATGTGTTCCAGTCCATGTTCAACCGAATATTGAATATTCAGGGCCGCCACCAAGCTCAAACGGCCCTTTTCAACGTACCCAAATCAAAGAGAGAAGAGTATGTCATAACGTATTGAGTAAAACATATGCACGACAGTTGGACAGAACTGTTTATATGCCTTCCTATTCAAATAAGTGTATCTCTATGACGCCTTTATCAATTTTCCTCATTCTTTCATCATTTTAAAGGTAAATATGTGATCTATTTAGATATATACATTTCATGTCCATGGCATCTCTTGTTCTTTAAAATATGGCTTTTATTTAACTATTGCAGTTTTTTTGACTCACTCGGTATAAAGGGCACATGATCAGAGGGTGTGGCTGTGGTGTTTTTTAACAAAGAAATTGTACAGTTGACTGATTTTTACTTATTTATGTATGAACTCTTTAATATGATTGTTTAAAAGCTATAAAAGTGTTGGTAATGGTGTAGTTTTGGTGTTGGTGTTTATTAATACCAAAACAGTTATTTCCTGTGGAATGTTTATGATATATCGCATTTCAAAAGTGTTTTGGTCGGAATGAATGCCAATACCCTATATTGGCGGCTATTTTTGAATTTAGAAGATACATTTCCACTTTCTTCAATCCAAACCCGCTGCATATGCTATAACTACACCAGCAAACTTCTCATTCATAACTGTGGGGATGAGTACTAACGGTGATTATTAAATACTTCGCAAAAATATTGTGTTATGCCGAAATTTTTAACTAAATCTATTTTTGGACCCCAAAAAAAGTACCATCACCTGAATACCTGTGCAAACAATGAACGATTATTCACCAATCTACCAACTTTGACCATCAGGGACCCAACTATATAGGAGGCAACACATGGTATCTCTCACATTTAACAATTAATGCCTGCCCACAACCACCCATGCCTGCCAACAACCCCCCTGTCTGTTCACACAGGCTCTAGGACCCAAGCATTAGTGACTACCTACAATATTCTTAATACCCTTGAACTTACGCGCCATGGCTACAGACCTCCACTCTGTAGCCAGGCGCTCCAATCAGTCCAATTTTCCATGTCCAATCTCACTTCCAACACTCCACCTACCATTGCATATCTGGTTTTTCATAAATAAGTGAGTTTTACCATGTATTTTCTGATGATTTTGGCTCTATGTGAGTGTTAACACCTGTGGATTATACCTAATAGGTTTTAATACCCCAAGGATAATTATTTCATGGCTTTTATAGTAGGCACTTCAATCACCTGTTACATAATGGGTGAACAAAATCACTACACAGAACTTGTGGGTGTGTGGGGGTGTGCGTTTGCATTATACATACTACCGAGGACGTTCGAATGACACCCGGGGGGGGCACTGACATAGAAAGGTGATACGGGTATGTGCCGCCCTCAAGACCCCCTTTTCACGCCCTGTCTGCCGCTCCCCTAGACCCCATTTCAAGCCCAACCCTTAGTTCGCAAGCCTTATTTTCAAAAATTTTCAGTTCCTTAGCCTTATTTTTCGAAATTTAGTTCCCAAAACCCCCATTTCAAGCAAAATTTCGAAAATGTTTGCTTACAGGACCCAAATTTCGCCCAAAAAACTAGTTCTGAAGGGTCATTTTTTGGTCCCTTCAGTTCTCTAGACCCCCTTTTCAGAGTCAATCTCCCGTTCCCTAGACTAGGGTTTCAGATATCGGGGCCGCACATCCCTACCAAAACCAAAGT
>JXSR01S003291.1:48781-65235 GCA_000969725.1 Ophiothrix spiculata
GTTGAAATCTCTACAGCTTCAAAGCGCCCCCTTGAACCCCAGCTAGGACCCCTGGACCTCCGACGAACGACTCGCGCGCGCGTCTTTTTGTCCTGATTTTAGGTTTCACAATGTTGGCAGGTATGGAAGAGGTTTCAAAATGGGGGTCAATATGTTGCAGCACTTCCCCACCACATTTTTTTAGGGAGTACCCTCCACTGTCAGCTTTCATTTACATGATGTCATGTTTCCCAAAATGAACTTACAATGTATTGGCAAAAAACTTGCATAACATATGGCTGCAATGGAATTTTAACTTTCATTTCATCTATCATGAATTGGGCTTAACCCTCTTGCCTCTCCCTGCTAGAAAAATGTGACCAGAGTCTACAATTTCATCTTTTGACTATGACCATGTCATCCCACACAAATAACTAATTATTTACTGTGGTTGTTAAGACAAAATAGCTAAATTCAATAAGTTAATTGATTATTGATTGATCGATTGCTTTGTTCAATAGTTGGTCTTTCTTTTTGATGATTTTACACAATTGATCAAGTTTTATAACTCTTCTTTTTAATTGAGAAGTCTACTTTTAATTGAATGGTGTTAAAAATTCTTTCACCAAACTATGTTAATGTTTATGGCTGAAAATGTCGAGTGGACTCGACATTAGCCCCAAGAGGGTTAAATTGTTTGTTTGGACAGCGATTTCATTTCCCATTTCAACCTGAAACTTTATTACAGGAAAACACTTTCCATGGTAGAAGAGGAGGAATCGGCAATAAAGAGACTAAGAAAGACTTAGTCATGCTTGCGTCACTAGTTGGTGATGGGTGCGAGGGCTTCAACACCGCTTCTTTCGAAAGGATACCACTACTTGTACCACCTTGCCCGGCGTCTGGTTTAGAAGGATGTAATATCATTGATATTGATTATTATGTTGAGGTAAGTGGTCATCAGTTTTGAGATTTATTTATGTTTTATCTTTTAAAAAAGTTATTATTTGTCACCGATGTGAAAGCTTGTCTTATAATTTTTGTTATTAAGTGGGTTTTTTTACAAAAATTGTGTTGTATTATGTGTCAATAAATGTGTCTTTTCTAGCTTTATTTTTACTTGAAACATCTGAGCTAATATTTATCATAATAGTAATGTCATCCGCAAACCATTCAAACATAGCTAGAAAAGTCCTACATGAGCAGAATTTTAAATATAATTGAGCATATTTTAAACCATTTATAGTTTTAAGTAGTGCTGTACTCGATAAGCTTTTATAGTATAGATGTGTCGAAAGACAAACATCCAACATGTCGATAACTTTATCAATAATCACACAGATTGAAATATAGGTTTGTGTATGTTACCTTAAAAAGTGTAAGCTTAACAGCGAAAACTACATGTATCATACATAGTACAAAAACAGACTTTTGGTACGGTAGGAACATAGACCAATTCGCAATATGATTATGCCTTTATTATTAAAAGGCAAGGAGAAATGACCGAGTTTAGATCATAATAGTCACTTCAGTTGAAACATACTTCTGGTGCATAGTTCTGTGCACAAATTTCATAAACGATGGACAAATACAGACGATAATAGCTGCTTTAGAACACATATTTGGATTAAATATTCAATGTCATGCCCACAAAGACGAACGGGAGACAGCTCTTTCTCTTATTTCAAGCATGAAATCGTGGTGGTTTTTTTGCCTCGGTATCGATACAACCATTTTGTGTATCGACATGTCGAAAGTTTTGTAAATATTATGACAATTGATATTTCCGACGATCGATTACAGCACCAGTTTGAAGTAGTTTGACTATATCAGCTAAAGTGCTTTTTAATTAAGTATGTTCTATCAAATAAAAAAATAAAAATTGGGGGTCACCGATTAGTTTTCAAGAAAAATATTAAAATATGGCAATTTTTAGCTTCAAAACACTACTCAGAGTACATGCGCATGCGTATTGCGGCACTTACCTACGCGGAAACTAGCGCGTACTGGTACGCGCGGACGGCGCGTGGACCAAACACCTTAAGAAGACGTCTATTAAAGTGCTTCAGCATGAAAGCATCAACTATATCCTAATTCAGGTATTAATGAAATAAAAATGCTTTTGAATAACATCATTGAATTTTTAATTTGTTCTTTTCCCCAGTTTGAAGTTGAAGTGAGTTGCAATCTAGTTTAATTTGATTTTTAATTTCAACAGCCACATTTTCATTTCAGTCATACTAAAGCTATGGTCACAATACTTTGCATAACCAGTTATTAACAGCGTGTTGGTGATTATTCGACCATTTTGTACAAACTTAGTGAAACTATGTCTTTAGACTGTTAGAATGTAGTTCTTACAAAAGTGTCAAAATCATCAGTACTCCAATCTCGTACGGCCATTATGAGGGTAATTGTGACCATTTCTTTAATATTCATCTGCATTTGTCATAATCATTCCATTTTTTTGAACACATGTCCATTTTAAAAGATTTCATGTAATTGACTAACACTTAAATAACATAAATACAAGCCACAAATACCCATGTGGGTATGGAGGTCAAAGTTTAATAGTAACATTTGAACCCTGACAGATGGTTTCTAAGCCACAAATACCATTCATATCCAGTTGAGGTTCAGGAGGTCAAAGTTCAATAGTTTTTAATTATTAGTTAAAGCATTTGAACCCTATAACAAACAGTTTCTAAGCTATATATCTTGTAAGTCATGAGGTCAAAGATCAAGCTTTGAACCCTATCTTGACCTTGTGAATCAGGAGGTCAAAGTTCTAAAGCTCTAGTTTTTAACATTTGAAGACGTTACTTTTTTTCAATTTTCAATAACAATTAAAGTCTAAGATGGCAAAGTTGACTCTCAAAAACAACCTAAATTGTAAAATTTTGTACACCTGAATGTAAGCATACACCCCATGAACCTACTTGTACATAATATAGCTTGTATATGATTAGTCAACAATAACTGTGCACCATCTTTTTTCGAGGTCATTGTTTAAAGTCGGAGGTGTTGGTTTTTCTCCCGAAGAAAAGTACCAAGGCCCAAAACAAACACTGACGATTTTAAATAGTGACGGAATTTTAAACAAATGGTGCAAAGTTATTATTGTCATTAATAACTGTAATTTTATCTTTAAAATTAATCTTACCGATTTTGACTAAAAACAGGTGTAAATCGTAGTTTCATTTAGTTTGTTTTTTTGCCATCTCTTAAAAACATTGATCAGTCTAGGCACTGCTTCCCCGTTGCATTTAGTCAAACGCGGGCTGACTAAACGGATGCTCCGTGATATAACAACGTACGCGTACTGTTGCATTTATAAGGCATTTGTGCAAATATCGCAAGCACTGCTTTCACGCAGGTCATTAGCAGAAGTCATTGTTACCTGATAATGACCGCGCAGTTGTTTGCGTAAAAGTAGAAAATAATCATATTACATCGGATCGCACTATTACGCAGGTTATTAATAAAGTTTAAAACACATGGAATGCTAAAAACAGAATATACCAAGCCACATTAAGTGTAAAAACAGCAACCACTGGATTTGTATTTATGTGTCAAATCCTGTGTTTTCAAGGTACCTTTCAAGTACCACTCATCGCCTCCATTTCTCTTAATATACGGGAGTTTTGACTAACCTTTTATTATTTTTTTCAATTGTTATGTTTGTTTACCTTTTATTTATTTTGTTTGTTTAGTTATTCTCATTATACATTTGTTTGGGTTAAATTACTTACCATGCATTTTTACTCTTTTATAGGATTGTAGATGATTTTGTAAAATATTTGTCTGAAATAATTCTTAAAAGCTTGCCTTTAATTTAAGATCACTTTTAAAATAAATTTTCCTTCTTTATCGATTTCAGTCAAAGTTTTTTTTCTCGTTTGCTGCGATTTTTATTATGTTGGTTACGTTTTAACTTCTATTTGTTATGATTTCAAACATTTACTTTCATTGGACCAATTTTGGCTGCATAGGCTCTGGTAAAATTACTTTTTCATTTGCATTTCTCTTCATTCATTCATTATTTCAAACCTTTGAATTCTGCTCCTGAGCTGTTTATAGCATACAACATTTAATCTTGAACTTCCCGGGGGGTTCACTCCCTAACTGAATTGACAGGTAGGTATGTGCCTACCCAAAGTTGAGAGTAGTGACCTACAATATTTATTTCCAGAAATAGGGTGTTATTCAGTAAATAACACAACTCTAAAAGAGATCATTCCACACACAAGGTGCAATAAAAGTAGGGTCATTTGGGTAAAACCTTCAAAAAGTTGTCATTTTGTAAACGGTTGTAAAAAGTGTCATTGGAACAAGCCTGCCAAATGAAACAGGTATAGAAACATATTTATTGTGTGTCAGTTTTGCAACCTAAAACACAGTGGTAATTTGAGTCAATCGTGGTTGCTAGCAAGGAGCTATATTGAATTTAAAAATTCTTGTATATTATTGACTAGCACAAAAGCATGGCAAATGCTACATAAATTGGTGAGTTATTAATTGAGTAAATGAAAAAAATTGGGGCAAGTGGTAAAGAATATGATAAAAAACAGGGTCATATTCAGTCATATTGTCAGGATTTCAGAAACACCAAAGTAGGTCATGTCATTGAGTTTAGGTTGGCCAGCAAAATAAAAAAAAAAAGGGGGGGGGGGGCCGGGTCATCGGGAAGTGGTAGTTTGAAAATGGGGCCTGTGTACAGACACACACTGCGGGTCTATCATTGGAGTGAACCCCCTGGGTGACTTTCACATGTTTTGTATGCATGTAAAAATATCATGTTTTCTTCTTTTACAATTTTGTTTAGAATCGCTTTTCCAATCTTAATTAAACCCACTTTGTTTTTGATTGATTAAGTTGTTTCCATTTGTGCTTATTCATGCAAAAAATCTGAAGTAAATTTACTTGTAATTATTTAGTGAACATTTATAGCCACAAGCTTTTCATGCAAATTTGTAAAATGTCTGCTCATCCATAACAATTGAATTTCTCTGAATTTAGGTTGCTCGTGGCAATTGTTGCTATGGAAACTGTTCCAAATGTGTCAGCGTTCATCCCTGTATTCCAAGTGAGGACAAGATCAAATTTCCTATTCAAAGTGAGGACATTTTGATGTAATGAGGACAAGTGACTACATGTGCGTGCACTGGATAACACTCTACCTGTATGGTGTATAGGGGGTGTAAGTCCTCACTTTGTTTAGAGAAATGTATAAATAATTGATTGTGTTTTTACCAACAATTGTCCTCACTTATGCAAGTGTCAAAGGGAGTCTTGAAGAACCTACCCTCAAGGGCCGTCAGACATTTGACGTCAACTCGACGTTCGAACGCGAACTAGTAAAAATGAGAGGACAGTGAATCTTTAACATACTTTATTTTGACCAAAGTGAATCTCCACTCTAATCTGCACCTAAGGCCTTAAAAAAATAATTGTTTGCTTGGTGTAACATAGAAAAAAAATAGGGTAGGAAGCAGTCGCGGATCTAGGATCTTAATTTTACGGGGGGCCGAGGGTGTGTTTTTTCAGCTTTTATAACAAAAAAATTACCAAATTAGGCTGATTTTGTAGGATTTTGCCAATTTTACGGGGCGTGCGCGCCCCTTCCGCTCCCAACACCCCCCCCTGGATCCGCAGCTGGGTAGGTCAGATTTTTTTCCCTTCTTATTTTTTAAGTCTATGTTTCACATACAAGAACACAAAATATATGACACATATACAAAAACATCTTCACCTTTTCTGTAAAACATCTTTTAATTTGTAATTTTGAATGTCCTGCAAGCCATATCTCGGGGCCCCCATGAGTCGATTCCCATCAAATTTAGGATTTGAACGTTTTTTACCATGCTCAAAAAATAAAAATATTTAGGGTCGGTGGTAAAATAGGGTCGGTCGGGTTACGCCAATCAAACAATTCTTTTTAGGCCTAAGAAGTTGAACA
This sequence comes from Ophiothrix spiculata, assembly GCA_000969725.1. Classification (NCBI taxonomy): domain Eukaryota; kingdom Metazoa; phylum Echinodermata; class Ophiuroidea; order Amphilepidida; family Ophiotrichidae; genus Ophiothrix; species Ophiothrix spiculata. The sequence continues at coordinate 54,720 of JXSR01S003291.1, forward strand.
TGGCGAAGGCAAGTGGTTAATCGTCCACTTATTCAATAGTGTGGGAGGTGGATCTGCACCTTGAGGTTGATGAATCGTCAACTTTAAATTTTCTTGATGAAGTGCGAACCTCCACCTCATGTTAATAAAAGGTGATTCTTTGTGTGGGATGTTATAAGATCAGCGGAAGGCTTGAGGTGGGTTGGATTCAAGACTCTTTGCTTACTAATGAAGTTTGTATAAGAATGCAAAGCAAGGAAAAACACAAGTCCTTGCTTTGAATGCTTGACACATAGATATATGCACTCACATGTGCATTTACATTGTATCTGTAGCGTATGGTTAATTTAAAGTATGCACGTTACCTGGGTAGCTATTTGTATTCAAAGGTGGGTATCAAGCTTGAGTTTGAGAATGCAGAAGAAGAACATCACTGGATGATTCATGCTTAGGGTGCCTAAGGCAGAGTAAAAAAATAAACATGTTTCTCGTCCCCTCCCGCATCATTTTTTAAGGATTTTGAAAACATTTTTTATTTTTTGTATCTCATGCATAACTTATTTGTAAAAAAGGTTTGAAAAGTTTTAAGTCTATGCAATAGATTTGCTTCAGTTCAATAAGCATTTGAAAGCATATTTTGTTTTGATCAACCCTCCAGTATGTCCAGAACTCAAAAATAAAAAAGGCCTCCCCCCCTCTTCCAATAACACATCTGGTATCAATACTCTTGTTGAGAATGGGTCATTAATGGGCGATTTTGCGTTGCCATTGAAATAAAAAATAAAAAGTACTTCTTCTTCTTTTCCAAAACCCGGACAAGAAACATGTTTTATTTTTTACTTGGCCTAAAGCAGCGAATAAAGAAACAGGTCAGAGGTTTTTTTTAGATATGAGGGGTATCAAATAGTTTTAAACCTCACTCAGAAGAGAAAGAGTTTTACTGATGAAATTTTGCCAGAACTAGCAATAGATATCATAACCTGCCCATTAAATAACCTGGAAGGAGATAATTGAGACTTGAGGCATGGTTAAATCCCTTTATCATTTTTTCCCACAATGATGGTTTGCAACTTTGCACAATGACTGTACGTCATAAAAATGCTGTAAGGATCTCATAATAAAATTGTGTTCCTCACTCTATTTCTTCTTGGTGAAGTTCAAAACTTTTTGACACCCCTCATATATACAATTAAGGTATAACGTATTACCTCTCAAAATATCCAAACCTTAAAATCATGTTCTTGATTAGGGTTTGAATTTTTGCTGAATAATCATATAGTTCAGCTTGTAGCGGAAAACTTGTCAAAAATCTTTAAGGGCCAAACTTGACCCTGATACCTACCTTTGAATACAAGTGGCTCCCTAGGCATGTGTCACATGATTGTGTCACATGACTGATTGGGCATGTGTCACATGATTGTGTCACGTGACTTAATTGCACTGCTGAGAGAGAGAAATTCAATAAGTTTGCTGCTTGTGAGATCTTGTCTTAAATTTCTAGCACTGCACTGCAGAATGGCGCTTGTGACAATGTGTGCATATAATGTGTTGTAGTTATGGTCTTATGAGGTAATGCTTCATTGTGTTGTGTGTAATAAAAGCCGCGTTCAGACGGTCGGACTTAAGTTGCTTATGACCGGTCATAACTTGTGTCGGTAATACTGCCCTACCATGAAAAAAAGGAAGTAAGTGACATTTTTTACGAAATGCTGTTTTATAATTTCCGCCAAACAAAAGTAGGAGTCAGTTAGGTCACCAGAAAATCAAAAAATTTCATGTTGGAAACTTCAGCCACGTTCAGGCGGTCGGACATAAGTTGCTTGTGACCGGTCAGAAGTTGTGTCGGTAATAGCGTCGGACATAAATTTGCAGTGAGAACAATAGTCGGATTTAACTCTATCGGGTATAGCGCGACTTATATCCGACGCATTTATACCCGATGAAGACCAGACATAAGTCCGGTCATAAGAATGCAAATGAGGATAATGAGCTTTATTCCGTTGTTGAGTACCCTGTTATATGTGCGGCAGAGCATGCCATTGTATTCAATTGGCTCATTTGCATTCTTTGGAGTAGAAAATGATAGCGCTACCAGTTGTTACCGGTAAATTCAGTCTCGAAGTGTTACGTGTAATCCGATTATCACTCTAACAACTAGTTCACGCTTTCTGATTTTGAACCATGATCGAACTGATCACCATATAAAAGTATAGCATACACCGATGTCAAGGAATGTGCGTAAACCAGTTACTGGGGAAGTTACATAACCACTACGATACTGACATGTCACTTACGTCCTTTAGTCGTGCTAGGGCAGTATTACCGACACAAGTTATGACCGGTCATAAGCAACTTAAGTCCGACCGTCTGAACGCTGCTAAAGGCAGGTACCGTTATGCTAATTGCTATACCTTTACTGCACCTTTGGGTCAGAGGAAGGTTTGGAAGGGTAAAGGCCCGGGAGGGGTACTTAGTACAGAAGTGATTACGGGGATGTGCCGCAAACTTGGGTAGCAAAATCAGGCTGTATGGTATGTCAATGGGTCCTTTTTCTTTGCAAAATGCGATATTATGATGGGTCTGTTTTCAAAATTTTCTGAAATTTGTACCAAACGGTGTACCAAACGGTGCAAATTTTGGATTTTTTTTCTAAATTTCAAACAAAAATCAGCCTTAAATTTGTGCCAGATTAGCGTAAATGTTTAAAGAAAAATTTCAAGTTTGGGCATTTGGTATATGGATGGGTCCCTTTTTCTTTAAAATTGATATACATGGGTGGTACTTCAGATTTCCCAGTGGCACACCCTTACCAAAACCAAATTTGAGTAACCCCCCTCCCCCTGGGGGTAAGGGATGGCATGGTTAGGTTTAGCATTAAAGGGACTAGCCTAGATTCCACTTAGAATTAAAAAAAACTTCTGGAAATGCTCTAAAGCTAAATAAAACCAAAAAAAGTACAAAAATTTACACAGAAATGGCTCAAATTGAGAGAAAATTAATTTACAATATATCATCCTGTGTTTTCCAAAACCTAAATTTGTACCGCAGATTGATTTACCAGATAAAAGATCAAACAAAGCTCCTTGAGATAGTTTAATACATATTAAAAGTGAAACAATTTCATCAAAAATAATTTGTTTACCCATCACAGGTGTAGAAACAAGATCTTTTTAAGATTTGAAACTAGAATTTAGAAATACTGTTTTCATACCATTTTTTGCCGCCGGTGGCAAAAATAAAAGATTGTAAAGGATTACAATTTTCTCCATATTTCCTCAAAATCATGAAAAACTACTGTTAGGTTATATTACTATAAACATTATTTATTGATTTATGTAAAAATATGTAGGTAAAATATTAGTGGGAAGAATCTAGGCCCGTCCCTTTAATTAGTGTTAAAAGTAATAGGGTTAATGTTAAGGGTAGTCTTCATAATAATGAGTTTGAGTGTATGTGCAGTCAGCAGTGGCGTATCCTGCCCCCAGAAAAAATGTCTGCCTCCCACGCACCATTCGCCCCCTTGAAATTAAATCAAGAAAAACAAAAATGTCAATGTAGTGCAATATTGATGTTTGTGCTCAAAATTTGGCCCTTTTGTGGATTTATTTTTTCAAAATTTGTGCCAAAATGGCGCATATTTTGGCAATATTTTAAAAAAAAACTCACAAAGTTTGCCAGAAAAATAGCAAATATTTTCATTGAAAATGTTAATTTTTATGAATTTAAACAACATTTTGGCTATTTGATTTATTGAAAAATTTTGAGTGTACCTTTTTGTGTCTGCCAAAACCTCATAAAATTTCCCCCTGCGCAATTGCCTTGCCCCTACTTTCCCCCTTAAATGAGAATTTCTGGTTATGCTCTTGGCAGTCAGTGGCATGGCGAGGGTATCTTGATCCGACGTCAAGAAGTGAAATTAGTGCTCTAAATAAATGGGTGCAATTCATTTCCAAAACAGGGGTAAATTTTACTAATTTAAACTGAAATGTGCATGAAGTGGGCAAAAGGTTAAGCAGTATACAGTTTGCTTATTTTAGTCGAAATAATGAAATTTGTAAAGGTGGGAAGTGTGCAAATATTTTTTGGAAAAAAATTCTACTTTCAGAGGTCTCTTGCAGTATTTTTTATGTTTTGACTGGGTAATTCCCGTGGCAACTTTTCTCCCTCACGGTACACCTTCCCTCGCTAATCTTCTTTGTGCAGTTGGCATATAATTTGGCACTGATATAAATTACAGGGTGTTTAAAAGACCAACCCCTTTATTTGCAGCACTTTATTTAGCTGTGCACAAGTGCAGTGGATGTAGGCCTATATCATGCCCAAACTCATTTTTGGGAGTGGTCAAGGATTACGTCAATCAATGCACAGAACTATTGGCATTGTTGTTAGACCCAAAGAGAAAACAACAACATTGTTTTACTTATATAAGCCATGGGCTTTGCCTCCTGTCCCTTAATTTACACATCGTAGGACAGGTCAGGCCTTCTCAAATAGTGACCTGCAGGCTAAATCCGGCCCGCGAACTACTTTTATTTGGCCATTCGATTGCCTCTGAAATACAAGAGTGTATAGGAAAAGCATTTGGAAAAGGTCTTAATTTGGCCCTCCAAGATATATTTTTTAACTGGCATTTGTCTTTAAATTTAATTGAGAACCCTTGAGTAGGAGCATTTGATATAGTATAGCATTTAAACATTTTCATAAGTGCAAATGTGTGTACAGTTAAATCAAGCCGTTCAATGACTTTCATCATATGTATAAACGTTACTGACTTAATGAGGATAAAAATGTATGGCAGATAATAATCAATCAATCAATCAATGATACAAGTACTTGCATGAGTTAGTATGGGTAAATTTAAACAAATACAAGAATATAAAGCATATTTCTGGGGTACTAAGCAAACTATGACTCATTTTTGGCTCATTTTTTATCTTTTGGTACCCTTGCCAATTGGCTGATAATGTTTTTACCGACATCATTGGCGCAGTCAGGGGGGTGCGGAAGGGGCATGTGCACCCTGGGGTCTACAAAAAAATGAGATTAAGAAAAAATAAATTAAAACAGTGGGAAAACAGCAAAAAAGGCACAGTATAGTCCTAATTACTGTTAATAATGCATTTGGCGCCTGTCCCATATATAGGCAGCCCCCTGGACCTGTCGCCGATTTGGACTAAAGTCTCTGCCAAAATTCAGGATGCAATAAAATTCGTAAACAATTGGCCCTGTACTCTGGATGTTTATTTACATCCTCTGAAGAATTGTGATGCTGACTTTAAGATTTATTGCGTACCCTGGGGTTCGCATACTGGCTACGCATATGGACATGATAATAAATACAGGGTTAATGCCTCCCTGATTTGTAATTTCATGCAATGATGCAACACTGTACACTTAACAAAGCAACGCGGGTCTACTCGCCACAAATTTGCTGATTGCTCAGTTTGTACACGTTCAAAGAAATTAAGCACGGTATGATGCCCAATGAAAATTTCATATATGTTTGAAAATAAATGTACCACACAAATGCCATTGTCATTTAATCATGGTATAGACTCACCGGCTCAACCAAGTATATACTGTATGCAGCGCTCCAAGGAGGCGCATTAACACAGGCTACCAACAGTTTAATGTGACTTCGGAAACGCGGAGCAATTTAGAGTAAAGTTTCTTGCCCAAGGGAACAAGGAGATGTGATTCACCATCAAGGTGCAGGTCCGACTCGGGCTCAAACCTGCAACCTCTGTATTAAGCGTCCCGTGTCAGCAAGTATTGGATATGATGTATACTTAAAAACTTCAGTGCGGCTTATATTCTGGAAATAACGGTACTTAAAAACACATATGGTTATGCCAGCAAATTTCACACTCTCAGTACTCAAAGAGTTATGAATCTTTGACAACAAAACATTATAGTTGATTCTTTGAAAAGTTCTTTATTTTACTTCCAATAAGTGTTGGTAACATCTTCAGATTTGTGAAGATAGCTTGTTGGTAATGCTACAAAATGCATGAGTGTTTTTCTTTCAATGATTGGTAATTTTTCTTGCTTGATTTTCTGTAGTATCCTTTATATCTGTAACTGAAATCTCTTGAGACTTTTCTCATAACAACCCTAATCGATCTCTTGGAAAAAGTATTCTTTAGGTCCCATCAAAAACTTAACCCTCTTGCCATACAACATAACCTGAACCCCAACCCACAAATTAACCATAAACCCCAAATTCCACCCCAAGCTCTAAATCTAATCCTATCACTAATTTTGAATCCAGCTTTAAACCCTGACCCTAAAATTATGGATGGGACCTGAAAAGTACACTTGGAATGATCTTTTTTCTTTTCACTTTCATCCATCTTTTTGTCTTCAATCATTTTCTTTTCCTAATTCTCTTTTGTAGTTTGAATTTCTGCATTTTTGATTGAATTATGTTCATGTAGTAAACATTTTTCTTCTTTGAATATGATAAAATAGATTTTACAATTTCTGGGTATGGGAGTCGCTCCCATAGCATGCATTTTAAATAATGGATAGTTTATTTACATCGCATTATTTCATGGAACGAAATGTATTTTTATCTGTCAAGAATTAAATAATAATATGATACTAAACAAGAGTTTGATAACAACCTTTTTTGTTGAAAATTTTTTTTTTAACAAAGATACAATTATTCAGATGGTAATCTGTATATCGTGATTTTGGTTACATTACACCAGTAGCGTAGCCGGAGGGGGTACAGGAGGTGCGGCCGCACCTTCAATATTTTTTATTTGTCAGTTGGAAGAGGTCACCTGTCGGAAATTTGTACCACTGTTGGAGCTTTGAAGATGAAGAGAAGTTTGTCGTTTTATTTTGAACGACATCCATTCGGAGTAAAATTTAACCCAATTTAATTGCAAAGCTGTCAAAATCGTGGCAAAATTAACTTCATAGCCAAATTTCATGAGAAATTGAGCCCTAAAATGTAAATAAAAAAATGGTTGTCTTTGCATTTGTCAGACCTTTTTTTTATTGCTTGTCAGTTTTCAAAAGCTGCATTGAAAAAAATTGGGTCTACCCTACGGCCGTCAATTTTTCACACCCTCAATTTTGAAACTATTGCTACACCACTGCATTACATTTGAAAATGTAACTTTCCTTGTGCCGTGTTGTAGTCCCAGGTTATATACAACTGTACATGGCATAGTCTTACACAAGAATTCTTATATGATGTGTGTTGTCAGGTCTTTTTTTCCCCAGATGTTTTAACTTATTATTTTAAAATAAACAAATTGCAAGAAATAGACCATATCCCAAAGCTGGATAAATCCAACTCAGGCAGGATAGGATGCAAATAACAAGATACTTTATTCCGAAGAACAAAATCCTAAAAATAAAAGCAAATAAATTGAGTTTATTTGGGCTTTTACAGGTGTTGCCAATTTTATCACCGTCATTCATAATGAAAACATCTTAATTATAGTCGCCATGGAAACTTAATTATAGTTGCCATGGAAACTCCACACAAATTTAATAAGAGGTGTATATTTAGATTAGGTAAGTGTTGTGATTAATGAAAGTTCAAATATTCTGTCTCCACTTAAAAAAACGATAATTGGTTCATAATAGTCCCAAGATAAATTTGTTTGTATGCAGAATATTCCATAGAAGCAATTCTAAGTCAGAACTGGCAAATAAATCTGATCATCTGACAGAGGACCCTCGTGCATGGAAAGCAGTGCTAGACACTGATGTGACTCTCCTCAATAAATAATTTTTTTTTTTTTTAAATATATCATCGTAGTTTTACAAATCACATTAAAATAATGCTCCTTTACTTACAGCGGACACAATATCCATTATTATAGTTGGCTTGCCGGAATGGGGGAGGGAGATAGGGGTAGGAGAGGGAGATCTCACAGTTATGGGCAAGATGTATGTCCTGCAGCCAGGACACCTTTGCACACTTCTCCATTACTCTTTAAAGATACAACCCCGCACAGGCAAACTAACTAGCAGGGGCGTGATATGCCAAGATTTGTCTTGATTTCCAGACTTTTTGTAATATATCCCTGGATTTTTCATGAGTAAATCGCTAGAAAAACTGATCACACAAACTGGAAAAAATCATGATAAAGGAATTTTAATCTGAAACTGCCTTTGAAATGATGTTTCCTGCAATATTTAATGTTTAGAAACTCTCTGGCTTGGACCCCCGGCCATGAAAACGCTCCTCTCGCGTTGCTCGCTTGGCTCTATTACATTCTTCCAAGATTTTTTTAAAAACCTCAATCACAGCCCTGAACTAGCGAATTTGTCAAGGGCAAAATTTTTCTATGTTAATTTTTTTTTGTATGTCAACAACTTAACTGGTGTAAACATCATAACCAGGTCATATATCCAAGAGTAGCTAGGGCTTCCACTTTAAATCACTAGTTGCATCGTAAGCTTAAATATGTTTTCCCTTGACCTTATTTAACATAAAATATCATTTCTTTAGATCCACATCCCAGCACTTTGCTTCAGACTCTCTATCCAAAAACCCAAAGGAAGGCACCTACATAGAAAGGTGGTATGGGTATGTGTGGCCCTCAAGACCCCCTTTTCACACCCTGTCTGCTACTCCCTACATACCTTTTTCAAGCACATTCTGCAGTCCACAAGTCTTTTTTTAAGTTAATTGTTCTCAAGACTCCCATTTTATTAAAAATTTGGGAAATTTTGGTTCAGGAGATCAAAAGATTCTCAGCTCAAGAGTCAATTTCAGGATCACTTAAGTTCACTCCTGGAAAAAGTATCTCCTTTTTCGGTGGTTCTTTGGGCCCTTTTTTCAGAGTGGCCCTCAGTTTTGTAGACCCAAGGTTCAAAAGCCCGGGCCTGTTAACCCCTGCCAAAATCAAAGTTGAGTGTCCATCTCAGCTGCATGGAGTACCACTCCAGGTTAGGGGACTTGTCATCTTGTGGCCTTGATTGACAGCTCCAGTCTGAATCTGACCTAATTTGTTACACACTTCCCGGGGGGAGGGAGTTACTTACATTGACAAGATATATGTATATGTGTCTGCCTTTTGGGGTGGGTTTTCACAGACTTTGGTATAGCGGTTGGGTGGTTTTAGTCTCAGATGAAAGCACCCAATTTCCATAAATTGGGTGCCTTGGGGGAAAATTTGCAAAAAAAAGCAACCAATTTGAGTAAAATTGGCATATTGATGGGTGGGTTTTGAACCAAAAATAGGTATAGAGCTGGTCAGTTTTTTCAAAGTCCAGCAGGCACATACCTGTACAAATTTTATTGAAGCCCACCCCCCCAGGTTCTATTTATAACATGTAACAATACTAAACTGATAAATATTTATCCTCCCACTGACCTGAAACACAATAATAGAAAATGGTTAATTAAACACGGGGCGCGAAGGGGTGGAGGATTAAGTCATGGAGTTGACCATTTGTTTCTGCCAAGATTGTGGTCACCCCAAAAAATCTTACTATTTTAAATAATTCTTGGACATGGAAATTCTGAGTTTTGTGTACCACAATTGTGTGTGCAATTTCAAGTACCCAATTTTCAAAGGCATGTTAGAAATAGTCTTGCATACTTCCAAAATATCTTGTTCTTGGCACAAGTAGTGGTTTCGCGGTAGCTGGGTTATGATTTCCACATTCTTGTCCAAAATTTATTTGAAATGATACTAACTACAAGTCTGCTAATTAATCCTTGCAATTTCTACTTTATGCCAAATACTAGGGCAAGCCACATGAGTGCACGGATCTACATTAATGCTGATTGATCTAAATCCCTGCAGTTCAGATTTCATCTGCACGATAAAGTATTCAACCTAAGTGTGGCTTGCCATTGCCTAGCACTTTCAGTGCATGAGTGCTCACATGTTCTATGGCTTGATGGGGGGAGCGGGTTAGCGCAACAGTCATTCCCTTGCTTTGTACCAATGACGTCCTGTGTTCGATTCCCTTCCCGGCGCTCTATGTGCATTTGGTTTTCAGTCCATGCTTGCTTCTGCAGGTTTTCCTCCGGGTATTCTGGTCTTCCTCCTGCAATCACAAACTGCAAACATTTTGGAGTCCAGTTGAAGATAAACTTCCTTTAGCTTACTTGGTACCAAGTACCAATTTTTTGTTTCCTTGGCAAAAGCCTGAACAAGATGATTTTAGATCTTTTTAGATCTTAAGAATGTACATTGGTGTAGATCCTAGATCTCATGTAACTTTCCCCACAAATAAACAAATTGCAAGAAATAGACCATATCCCAAAGCTGGATAAATCCAACTCAGGCAGGATAGGATGCAAATAACAAGATACTTTATTCCGAAGAACAAAATCCTAAAAATAAAAGCAAATAAATTGAGTTTATTTGGGCTTTTACAGGTGTTGCCAATTTTATCACCGTCATTCATAATGAAAACATCTTAATTATAGTCGCCATGGAAACTTAATTATAGTTGCCATGGAAACTCCACACAAATTTAATAAGAGGTGTATATTTAGATTAGGTAAGTGTTGTGATTAATGAAAGTTCAAATATTCTGTCTCCACTTAAAAAAA